>PVIR01010691.1:0-49565 GCA_004026965.1 Petromus typicus | reverse complement strand
TGACTAATATCTGCTAATTTAAAAATTAACATAATAAAATAAGTGGAAGGTGAGACCACCATCAATATTAAAACATTGTGCTGGAATTCTTACTCTCTGTCTCTCTGTCTCTCTGTCTCTGTCTCTCTCTCTGTTTATTACATTTATAATTTTTGTGCTCATTTTTGTGTTCCCTCATTTCTTTCTTTCTCAATATAGTTGATGGACATGTCACAGTATTCACAACTGCAGCTGAAAAGCGCACCAATGAGGAAGAAAAGAAGAGAATACTGGTTCAAAGGAAACACAATGTGTAAAACACATCAGTAAAAGGTGCCTTAGTGTCTCTTCTTGACATTCTTCAGTGTGAAGTATGTGTAGATGGGGGAGATTGGGGTGGGGGGGGATCCTTTGATGAATGTCAAATCTTTTGTGGACTTGATGTAACTTCACAGAAAATTACCAGTTTATGACTCTGTGTCACTCATATAGTTCTCTAAAAATTGCCTCACCATTACAGTTAACTCCAATTTTTCTGAATAGCTACAGCTTCAATCCTCCCAGTGATTGAAACATGCCACTAAATAGCACATATGTGAATGTATGTAGGCAGTAAGGCAAAATATAAACATAGTTAATATGATCTCTTAGCCGCTTTATTTCCAGGACTTTATTCTGGCATGTAAAACAGATAGGATAGTATATGGAGACTGAGGTTTACTAAGGGTATTAAAATACCATTCTCACATCTGATGTTATGTCAACTAAAACATCTATTTTATTCTCTGTATGAATCTAAAGTCTCAGCAAATGCTTTCTCAGATATGGGGAACAAGTTCTTTGAACAGCATTCTGACGTCATTCATTCACAGTCACTGGTCAGCTCCACCTCTTGGCCTTGGAGTTTTGTCCCCCGGTTTTTCATTCTTTTGTGAGAAATCTGTAGGCTACACTGGATGATCTAATACTTGGAACAATATATTTCTACATAGACACTGCTTTATTATTTACTAAATAATAAAATGTTCTTCAGATAATGCCAAAGGATCCCACTCTTAAAATGAGTTCAATTCCAAAGTTTCTTAATGGCTATTTCTTTATTTCCAGTATTACATCATTTTCTGTATTACTCAAACTTTTTTGCTAATTTCTACATGGCGTACAAATTTGTCTAATTTATCCATAAACTGATCCATTCTACTGAGTAAAATATCAGAAAGCAAAATGAATTGATTTGCATTACACTCTTCACATAGCCAATGTCTCAGTGAAGACTTGAGACAACTAATGGTCTAAGAAACATAATTATCCCCACGATGGATTTTATAGGAGATATTTGAATTCTTTTAATTTCCAGTCATCTCAGACAAATGAAAATATGTCATAGTCCTTTTTTTATAGTCAATTGCAAAATATCCTCATTTTTTTGTAATGTGTATTTAGAATCTTTCTGAAAATCTTACAAATTTAGTTTTAGAACCAGGAAAAGTTTTATGAGTAGTTTTACAAAGTTACTCAGAGATGATAACAGCAGGCAGAGCTGCGGAGGCGGCAGCTCATACCATTGCAGGCTCGCCATGGTTGGAGGCTGCCCGCCTCCAGGCCCAAGCAGGAACAGCGCCCAGGGACGGAGTATAATGGCAGGCAGAGCCACGAGGTGGTGGCCCATGCCTTCGCAGTTGCTTTGCAGAGCAGATGGGAGAAGGTGTTGTGACTTTACTGTTTGAGTCCCTCGTCTGGTGTGCCAAAACTAGGGGTTTTTCTTTAGGTCCCAAGACACACTGAAAAGAACAACACAGGAAACACTGATATTTTAAGGGTCCTAAATATTAAGAGGAAACAGACTTTCAACAAACATCGCCAGAAAGCAGGGCAGGTTCAAAGCCAAAACAACCACAACAACAAAAACTCAGAGATGAGGAAAAATTCAGAGTCTCAGATCCAAAGATCCTCACCTCAAGGTAACACAGGGGGAAGAGAAATAGAGAAGTTTGAATGCCAGTCTCCTAGGTCCTCAGAAATGATAACCAAAGCAGATCTAGTAAAATGGAAATCAGAACTGATCTCTGAGATGAAAGCAGAGATATTGGACACAGTCAACACAATGATTAATAAAGCTGAAGAGGAAATCATTGAGTTGAAGGAAGCCAAGATAGCAAAAGCAACGGAACCTATTAAACACCTACAAGCAGAGATCCAGGAAATTAAGGAAGAAAGTGAAAGTTTACACAATAGAATGAATATGGCAGAAGACTGAATTTCAGACCTAGAAGACAGGATCTCAGCCAATGACTAGGAAAGGCATAATCAATGGAAAAAAGCAAGGCATAATAAAAAATCAATCCAACAGCTCTGAGATAATTCAAATAAGAATAACATAAGATTGACTGAAGTCACTGAGGAAGCAGGAGACAATGCAAAAGACATCAAAATACTATTCACAGAGATACTGGCAGAAAACTTCACAGGAAAAGGAAAAGAATTGGACATACAAATATATGAAGCATACAGAACTCCACACACCAGTGACATGAAAAAAATCTACACCTAGGCATATAATTATAAAAGTTCCAAAAAAAGATATCCAAAAAAAGAATGAAAATGAAATACTGAAAATAGCCAGAGAAAAGAAAACAATTACATACCAAGGGAAGCCTATCAGCATCACAGCAGACTTTTCAACTCAAACACTAAATGCAAGAAGAGCCTGGAGTGAAATCTTTTAAGCCCTAAAGGAAAACAACTTCAAATCCAGACTAATGTAATCTGCAAAACTATCCTTCAAAATTCATGGGGAAATAAGATACTTTCATGACGAAGAACACTGGAAAAACTTTACATATATGAAACCTGTGCTCCAAACCATTCTAAAGAATAGCATGAAGAAAAATAAGGAAAGTTACAAATCCATGAGACCTAACAGTCAACCCATGGGGCCAAACAAGAAACTGATGGGAAAGGGGCAAAAGTAGAATAACAGAGCCAAGAACAGGAAAACATAGCAGAAATAAATTTGCCTATATCAGTCATAACCATTAATGTCAATGGACTCAATGTGCCAATTAAGAGATACAGACTGGCAGAATGGATCAAGAAGCAAGATGCTACAATCTGCTGCATACAAGAAACACACGTAATTCAGAAAGAAACCCATGGAGTGAAAGTAACGGGATGGAAAAAATACTCCATGCGACAGAAACAGCAAAAAAGCAGGAGTGGCGATCTTATTTGCAGACAGAATAGACTTGAAGCCAAAACTAATAGAGACAGATAAAGATGGATACTATCTTTTAGTACAGGAAAAAATCCAAGAGAAAGAAATAACAATCATAAATACCTATGCACCAAATTCTAATGCACCCAACTATATAAAACAAACATTAATGGACATGAAAAACTCTAATACAATAATAGTAGGGGACCTCATTACCTCACTGTCACAAAGAGACAGATCGACTGGACAAAAAGTCAATAGGGAAATACTTGAGCTAAGCCAGACTCGTCAGCAAATGGACTTAATAGATGCTTACAAAGTATTTCACCCCACAAAGTCAGAATTTACATTCTTCTCAGTTGCTCATGGATCATTCTCTAAAATAGACCATGTGCTGGTTCATAGAACAGGTTTAAGCAAATGTAAAGGGACTGAAGTTATCCCTTGTGTACTGTCAGACCATACTGCCCTAAAATTGGATAGCAAAGAAAAGCCCAGGATCTTCACAAACACATGGAAACTGAACAACATTCTGCTGACCAAACAATGGGTCACAGAAGAAATTAGAGAAGAAACTGAACAGTTTTTATAACTAAACAATAACCCCAATACAACATATAGAAATTTATGGGGCACAATGAAAGCAGTTCTACATGGAAAATTCATAGCAGTGAAGGCCTACATCCAGAAAATTGAGCAAGCTCAAATAAAAAATTTAACGCTGAACCTCAAGCGACTAGATAGAGAGGAGCAAGATAAACCCAAAGCTCGCACTAGGCAAGAAATTATAAGGATCAGGGCAGAAATTAATGCAATAGAAACTAAGAGAACGGTACTAAAAAATCAATGAATCAAAGAGTTGGTACTTTGAAAGGATAAAGTTGATAGACCCTTAGCCAACCTTATTAAACAAAGGAAGGAAAAGGTTCATATCTATGCTATCAGGAATGAGAACGAAGAAATTACTACTGACCCAGAGGAAGTCCAGAGGTTAATAAACACCTATTTTGAAAATTTATAATTTAATAAAATGGAAAATCTAGAAGAAATGGATAGATTTCTAGACACATATGAACCTCCAAAGCTGAATAAAGAAGATGTAGAAATCTTAAATACCCTAATATCAATCTGTGAAATTGAAAATGTAATTAAAAACTTGCCAACAAAGAAAAGCCCTGGACCTGACGGTTTTACTGCTGAATTCTATAAAGCTTTTAAAGAAGAGTTAGTGCCTCTACTTCTGAAACTCTTTAATAAAAGTGAAAGCAGTACTCCCAAACTCATTCCTGGAAGCAACCATTACCCTGATTCCAAAAACAGAAAAAGACCTAACCAAAAAAGAGAACTATAGGCCAATATCCCTAATGAACATCGATGCAAAAATCCTCAATAAAATCCTGGCAAACAGAATACAGAGAATTATCAAAAAGATTATACACCCTGACAAGTTGGATTCATCCCAGGGATGCAAGGATGGTTCAACATATGTAAATTAATAAGTGTTATACACTATATTAACAAACTCAAGGACAAAAATCATATGGTCATCTCAATTGATGCAGAAAAAATACTTGACAAATATTTTGACAAAATACAACACCCATTTATGTTCAGAACCCTATAGAAGATTGGAATAGATGGTCTGTATCTCAAACTAATAAAAGCTATCTATGAGACACCATCAGCTAGCATCATACTAAATGGTCAAATATTGAAACATTTCACACTAAGAACAAGAACAAGACAAGGATGCTCTCTCTCATCACTTCTCTTCAATATAGTTCTGGAAATATTAGCCATAGCAATTAGGCAATGGAAAGAAACAAAAGGAATAAAGATAGGAAAAAATAAGTTAAATTGTCATTATTTGCTGATGACATGATACTCTATCTAGAGGATCCTGAAAACTCAGTTAAAAAACTGCTGGACCTAATCTCAAAATTTAGTTATGAATCTGGTTACAAGGTCAACATTCAAAAATCAATAGCCTTGGGCTGGGGATTTCGCTCAGTGGTTCTGGATCCTCTCTTGCAAGCACAAGGGCCCGGGTTCGATCCCTGGTAACCACATACAATACTGGGTGTGGAGACTCATGCCCAGCAGCAACCAGTACCACATACCACAGTGCCAAGTGTGGTGGCTCACTCCTGTAATCCCAGCACGCAGGAGGATTGTGTGATGTGAGTTGGAGGCTGAGTTCAGGGCTAGCTTGAGCCACAAAGCGAGACCCTGTCTCAAAAAAGAAAAAAAAAAAATCAATAGACAAACAATAGACCCACTGAGATAGAAATTGGTGAGTCCATCCCTTTCATAATAGCACCCCCCAAAATAAAATATCTAGAAATCAATTTAACAAAGGATGTGAAAGACCTCTATCCTGAAAACTATAGCACTCTGGAAAAGGAGATGGAAGATGATATCAAAAAATGGAAACACATACCTTGTTCCTGGGTGGGAAGAACCAATATCATCAAAATGGCTATACTCCCCAAACTACTTTACAGATTCAACGCAATCCCAGTTGAAATCCCAACAATATATTTCACAGATGTAGAGAAGAAAATTACTTTCATCTGGAACCACAAAAGACCTAGAATAACAAAAGCAATTATAAGCAACAGGTTCGTGGTGGGTGGTACTACAACTCCGAAGTTCCAAGGTCCCATTTGACCTGGCCATCACTCTGCTAGCTACATATTCAAAACTATTAAAAGACTCACATAACAGTGACATATGTGCACCATGTTTATAGCAGCTCAGTTTGTGATTGCTAAATCTTGGAAACAAGATAATAACAGAAATAATAACAGAAATAACAGAAATCACTGAAACTATACTATAAAGCCACCGTGATAAAAACTGCATGGTATTGGCAAAGTAACAGACCTGAAGATCAATGGAGTAGACTAGAAGATCCAGAAACTAATCCAGATAAACTGAGCCACCTCATCTCTGACAAAGGAGCTAAAAATCCTCAGTGCAGGAAAGATAGCCTCTTCAATAAATGGTGCTGGAAAAAAGGGATTTAACTTTTTAAAGACTAAAGCTAGACTTAGCTCTTCCACCATGTACCAAGCTAAAATCAAAGTGGATAACAGACCTAAATATTAAAACAGACACTCTAAACATGCTGCAAAACAGGTTATGTAAAACTCTTGACAACAGTGGCTTAGGGAAAGATTTCTTGAACCAAACCTCTATAGCACAGGAATTGGCAGAAGAAACCAGCAAATGGGACCTCAGTCTTTTAAAAAGCTTCTGCACAACAAAGGAAACCACCAACAGTGGAAAAAGGCAACCAACAATGTGGGAAAATGTCTTTACCAGCTGTTTCTCAGGCAAAGGGTTACTGTCTAGAATATATAAAGAGATGAAAAAATCAATCCACCCAAATTTAAAGACCCAATTCAAAAATGTTGAGATTGTAACAAAAAAGTAAGGAAACAAATTTTATGTATATGGGGGGGGGGTGGTATGGTGGGTAGGGCTATGGGAAAAAATGAGAATTAAGTTGTGTCTTATACTGGTACAAATTCCCATTATGGAGTGCAATCATGATGTGTATATTTAATGTACCAATAAAGATAAAAAAATGGGCATTTGAAATGAACAGATACTCTTCAGAGGAAGAAGTAAGAGCAGCTAAGAAGCATATGAAGAAATGCTCAACATCATTAGTCATTCGAGAGATGCAGATGAAAACAATATTGAGATTTCATCTCAGTCCACATAGAATGGCTACCATTTCAAAATCAGCCAATGGCAAGTGTTGGCGAGGCTGTGGAGAAGAAGGAACCCTTCTCCACTGTTGGTGGGACTGTAGACTCGTACAACCCCTGTGGAGATCAGTTTGGAGATTCCTCAAAAAGCAAGGATTGGAGGTCCCATTTGACCTGGCCATCACTCTGCTAGGTACATACTCAAAACTATTAAAAGACTCACATTAACAGTGACATATGTACACCATGTTTATAGCAGCTCAGTTTGTGATTGCTAAATCTTGGAAACAACCCAAATGTCCATCTACTGGAGACTGGATAAAAAAGCTGTGGTTCTTCTACAGGATGGAGTATTATTCTGACATAAAGAATGATAAGTTTTAATCATTTATACTTAAATGGATATACCTTGAGGACATCCTCATAAGTGAAATAAATAGGTCACAGATAGGTAAATATCACATCTTTTCTCTGGCATGAGAAAATAAAGATGTAAATTAGTTCTAGAATTTTATGTTATATCTTGTGAAATAGAAAATACTCAAAGTGAAATAGGGTGAAGGGAGAAAAATAATAAAATTGTAACAAAAAAGCAAGGAAACTAACTTATGTATATAGGGGGGTGGTAAGGTGGGTAGAGCTATCGGAAAAAATTAGAATTAAGTTGTGTCATATACTGGTACAAATTCTCATTGTTGAGTTCAATCATGAAGTGTATATGTAATGTATGTGTATATGTAATGTATCAATAAAGATTTCAAAAAAATACTCAGAGACTTTCTTTTGCATTTGATCCCCATTTAATCTGTATTACTTAAGTGACTGTGCTTACACTGTTACTAGTTGACTAGTTTTGACTACTTACTAGTTGATAGTTTTGTTCTTCCTTGAACCTGTTTTGGTCCATGAAACCCCCCTGGGAAGAGAGGTAAGCGAGTCACCCATCTTTAGGTCCTGCTTTTGTCTCTCATAAGCAGAAACTTTCTTTCTCAATGAACTTTCCTGACTCCTAAAAAAAAAATAAAAAAGAAAGAAAAAATGCTCAGAGGATTGACTATATCATAAGAAAATGTTGCTATATTTCCTTTTTGGGACTGTAACTAGGAGGTTGCAGCTTTTCATCTCACTGACATGAAGGTTGGCCACATGAACACACACAGCCAAATGTGCCTGGTTATCATGTATGGCACAGTGAGCAAAGCTGAGAAGTGTATTCTCCAGGTTCACTGTCTTCTCTTCTGTGATGAGAAGAGTTTGCTCAATAAAAAGGCATCACGTTCTGATACCAGTTCCCCATGAGGTATATAATTAATGTACTGCAAATATTCCTAATAAAGAAGTTAAAAAGCAAGATCGAACTCTTCTCTTCCTCCTGAATCTTGGAGTGCTGAGCATATGAGCAGAGTGTAAATGGGGCACTAAGAGTGATGGCAAGATAGAAATAACCCTCCCTCGTGTGAGTGACTAAGGTGAAGAAGGGACTTGTCACTCACACAGCCTATTGGATGCAACCCAATGGTAAAGCCAAGAAACAATGATGTGAGCAGCACCAGATATCAAATGTAATTATCTACCGTGTTCATGGAATTAAATTGAAAGGGAACATCATGTGGTGTAGACATTGTAGAATAACCTCTTAAGTTCTTTTGTTACTAATACCAGCTTATTTTGCTAAAGTATCTTGGCAAATGAGTACTATAAATATATTAACAAAAAAACCATAATTCTATGTTTATCTCCCGAAAGATGAGAGCAAGTGAGAATTAATTTGCCTACAGTTTTCAGGGGGGCACTTAGCCATCTGTTGATTAAATTATTAATACCCTCACCGAATCCGTGAGTTGTTGTTACTTTTCCTTTGGCAACAATTAAGAAGTACCAGTTTGTAGAATCTCTTTCTTCCTGTAATATAAGTATAATTTATTTTCTATCATTAAAGATTGTATTACAGAGGAACATATTAAAATATTCAACAGAGGCTAATTAGCTGCCTGTGTTTTATATGCAGTAATAATGTTGGAAGCTACTTTTAAATTTAGTAAGTGCACTTAGATTGTAGCAGAACACACTGGGTTTTGTAAGTTAGCGATTAATTCAGATGCACCAGGTGACTTGTGGTCCCTTGTGGGCATTTGCATTTTCTCCTCACTGTCATAATGCTCAGTTTTCCAATCAGGAAGAAATCAAAAGTGTGGAAGTTTCTCTGGAGGAGAGAGGAATATTCACATTGATTCCCATTAGCCACAGGAGCAAAGAGCAAAACATCTGAAAATCTGGTAGCAGATATAGTGGTTTGAGGGAAGTAGGATTTGCATCTTCTTATCTGTTTTGCTATTTAAACATTTAGGAACCTTGAATCATCAATATTAAAAAGGCATGAAACTTCTCTCAAGCAGCTATTCTACAATATTTTTATCAATCATCTGCCCACTTTATTGAAAGAAAGTTCTGTTGATGAAAAACTATATTAACATGATACTGGTAATGTGTCAACAGAAAGAAAATCTAATCCTGGTGTGAGTAGAACATTTTTCCTCTCCTCGCTTAGGGTCAGATAATTGGCTTATCTTATTTCCAAGATGATTTGAATTTGCTGAAGTTGGATAGATTGGTAGTAAACAACATGATTTAAAAGTGAACTTAAATATTCAGTGTAATCTTTGCTCCTTTAAAGTTTAACATTTTCAACTAAGCTGCTCCTCTTATAGAGATATATAGTCTTTCCTACTTCTAAGTAATTGATGGACTCAGTTTTCCATGAAGGAGAGATGAAGAAAACCTGACATTTTGCACAACACTGACAGAGCACAGCGAAAATTTCAGAAAGAACTGAAAATCCATTAAGAGTCTGTGTCCCGGGGAATCTCCAAGCCTTGTCTTGAATCCTTGGCACAAATTTTTCCATTATAATTCTGTAGAGATGAGTACTTTTTCTTTAGCAGTAAAATTCTTCTCTGTGTTCCTGCGTCTCTCATTAAATGACTCAAAGAAAACACTTGCTCAGGTTCCTTTATTGTTATACCTGGGTAGAAAAGTCTGAATTTCAGTGTTTTGTCATTGGTTTTGGTTTGGCTTCTACAATTGTTTTCTTATGAAGAAGCCAATAAAAGGGGCTAAGTATTGGCTTAATGATGAAATATTCACTGACACTGTGTGGGCCTGGGTGGGATCATCGGCCCCCAGACATAGAAGGGATAGTACAAATCATAGTGATTCCTTAATAAATTATAACTGCAGAGCCTTATTAACTTGTTTTACACTGGGATTTTTTAAAAAGTTTTTTGAGATAGGGTTTTTTGTAGTCTAGGTAACTCTCAAACTCTTGGTGATCCTCCTGCCTCTGTCTCCTGAATGCTGGGATTACAGGTTTTAGCCACCACACCCAGCGTGGTGGTACATGATACTGGGGACCTTGCACTTGCCAAGAAGATGCCAGAACCACTGAGCTAAATCCCTGGCCCTACACTGGAAATTTTTATAAAAATTTTGTCTTTGCAAGACTAAAGTAAGTAGATATTTTGGACCTTTATATTGATTGAGTTTCCATACATACTGCCAAAAACTGATGCTACTTCAGGTAATTAATAAGAATTAGAGTCACTATGATAAAAACAAAATACATTAAGTATAGATATAAGGAAAACTTACTTTTTCAAAAAACTGTAGTTAATATAAAATATTCAAAGGGAAAATACTTTATATGATTATGAAAGAAATTTATATCTTTAAATGTGCCATATGTCTCATACATCCAAATATGTATCTTCACTATATGTATAAATCATCCAAAATATTAAACTGCATGTTTGAACCAATGTAGTTTGCATGTGAAAATAATCAAGAGAATCTTTAAAATTTTAATTTAAAAGTAATAACAAATGAAAATTATATAAAATTGTTTAAGAAATAGGTACTATTCAGAAATATGTTTCTTCTTAATGTACTACATAGAAAAGAACATTAAATGCATTCCTATTCAGTGCTCCTATTTGTGTGTGCTACACATGATTTATTAAATATGTTTGTAAATTCATCTCATTATGATACTACCTGTTAACAACACTTCTACAGAGACATGAATTTGACCAGATATATTTGACCTCATTTGACCAGATATATTAGACCTCATTGATTGATGCAGAAATAGTTAGAAGGGACTTGCCTGAGGATGGTCAGGTGGTTATAAAACCAGCTGGGTTCTACTTGCCTGCTTTCCATAAAGCATGAGAAAAGTCCTGTAGGATATTTTCTCTCAGCAAAGGTACTGACCACATCCTCTGAGAGCTCAACAGTTGGAGATGTCATAGATGGGTATGTTGCTTATGTTTGTAGTAATTAATCACTTAATTAGTATTTTTGCAGAAAGGTGAGTGGTTCACACACCATTGTCTTCATTGCTTCCTTCCTTTGATTAACCATTCAGATGGCCAGGGATGTAGCTCAGTGGCACTGATCCTGCCCAGTAAGTGCAATGTCCTTAGTGTGAGTCCCAGGGCTGGGAAAAGAGAGGAATAGTACTTTTTAAAAATCCTATTGAAACAAGAAGAACCCTCAATGATTTCCAAGCCAATGTATCTACCTTCCCAGGTTCTAATTCAATCATATATTTATTCAAAAAATACGTATTCAATGCCTGATTTGTCCAGGTTACAATGGTAAAGAAGAGACAGAGACCCTAGTTCCTTTATCCCTAATCTAGACATACCGCCGATTTCTGAGTCAGAGAAGGGGTTTAATTATGATAGAAAAAGAACATTTAGCTGGATAAGGTTTTCCATTAGTGCTACTATACATGAATATGAATTTAGAGGCTTAAAAAATAAAAATTTATTGTGTCACACTTACGGAGGTCAGAAGTCCAAAACTAGTTTCACTTAGTTAAGATGAAGGGGTCAGCAAGCCTGTGCTCCTTCTGCAGGCTCCCTGGGAAAATCTAGTTCGCAATATTTTCCAACTTCTAGAGACCACCTGCTCGCCTTGGCTTAGCGCCTCTCTCCGTTTTCAGAGCCAGCAGCGTAGCACCTTCGTTCTTCTCAGATTTCTGCCTCTCCACCTTTGCATTTTCGCTCTCTGACTCTGATCCTCCTGCTTTTCTCTTAGGGGGATGTACAGTGCGTGGTTGTATTAGGCCCATATGGATAATCCCGAATGATTTCCTATCGCAAGACTTTTAATCACATTTGCTAAGTCCTTTTTCCATGTAAGATAATATGCTCACAGGTTCCAGGACATAGAATGTGAACATCTTTAGGGACCATTATTCAGCCTATCAGAGGGCCCGATGATCTGAGACGTGAGGAATGCGCAGAGGCGCAAGCAGGAGTTGATGAGTGAGACAGACCTTGGTTCCTCTAAAGAGTTCAGGGTCTTGTATGAAAGAGTAGAGTTTCATCAACACAGTGAAAAATCCTTGAAGTTTGTATTTGCTTTAAATTTAAGCAAGAAATTTACATGACCTAATTCATGTCAGCTGTGCATGAGCATATTATATATTCTATATTCTCATACATTCACTTGGAAAATATTTGGGTAATGAAATAAGTAACAAGCTGATGTATGTGAAATAAAATATCTATTTTAATAAGTTTACTCTGAAAATGAACATTACCTTTTAGAAACCATACTAGGAATGTTATTAACTATGGGATCTGAGAAATAAACACCATAATACACATTAGATTTCCATATGTTGAGAGTTCATTATAAACTCTCAGAATATTCATAAGTTACAGAAGATTAATCTAAAAGAAAAAAGAAATAGTTCAAACTTTATTCAATTAAAACAGTTAGTGTAAGACATAATAGTCATGAGAGTTCTCTGCTATGACTTAAATTACAACTTTAATTTGAATATAATTTTTCCAATCATTTTTACCTAGTTGTATATCCTGCTAATTCTCTTTTTACTGAGCTCTATAATAGAATAGTTACAATATAGGTTATAGGCTATACAGTGCATATGGAGAAGTCCATGAATCCCCCTGTTAAGTTTATTGATGTTTTCCACTATCTTCATTCTTGCTACTGAGAAATAGCACTACGAGGTAGGATTAATATTTACTGAAAGGCCTTGCTGCAGAGTTGGTCTGGCTTCTGTCATTTCAAAGAAGAATGCTCTCCACAGCTGTAACAATTCTTTCTTTCACCTTGTAGTTCTACCGCCAGGTGATTTCTCACAGGAGAAGTTGTATTCGCTTCTGGGGCAGAGGTTTAGTTTTGATGTATGTTGACTAATTTGAACCATCTGATGCTCATTGCTGATCTCTGTTGAAAAGAAAATGAACACTCAGTGGTTTAGAATGGTGTTACACAACTTAAACTGAGAAAATTAAGGAAAAGCTGAGGTAGATTCTACCAGAAAGAGGTAGGCAGCTTCACAAGCATCGTACATCTGTTCCCCACAAGTTATAACAAACTATTGTGGTTAAGAGCTCAGTGTCTGACTAGACACCTAAGGAGCAGCACAAGACCCTTTGTCTACATTAAGGTGTCTGCCAAAGTGTTGACTTAGCCTCTGACTGCTCCAGATTTAGTATACAGGGGTTTCTCTTAGTGTCTGTCCATATATAAAATCAATTTCTGGAAGGAAGTGCAGAAGCAATGATGCTTAGATATAATTGTACAAGTGATGCTGAAATTGTGCAATGACTTTCTGACCACAGACTATTAGTGGTTTCTAGATCATGTTATTTTCTTAGCTATATATATGTATATATATATATATATATATATATATGATACATACATACATATAATAAAAAGAAGGCTGGGGGCCGGGGAGTTAGCTCAGTGGTTCTGGCGCCTGTCTTGCAAGCGCAAGGACCCGGGTTCGGTCCCCGGTAACCACATAACAATACTGGGCGTGGAGACCCACACCCAGCAGCAACCAGTACCACATACCACAGTGCCGGGCGTGGTGGCTCACACCTGTAATCCCAGCACTCGGGAGGCAGAGGCAGGAGGATTGCTGTGATGTGAGTTTGAGGCTGAGCTCAGGGCCAGCCTGAACCACAAAGTGAGACCCTGTCTCAAAAAACCTAAAAAAATAAAATAAAATAAAATAAAAAGAAGGCTGGACATGAACGAAAGCAATTACAATTGTAGCCAGGCAATTCTCTACTCACTTTTAAAGAAAGATCATAGTAAATAACAACGAGGCCAAAAGAGGCAGTTTTTTGATATTTGGAAACTTTCACAAATGTTATACTCCTTTATTTATTTTTTCTTCTCATCAAAATTTAATAGGAGTTCAAGAATAATGCAGCTTCTTGGGTAACCAGTATTTACCTAATGATTAAATAGTCTGGCTCCACACCACCCAGCTCATTGTTTTTTTACCCACAGTGTGAAAGAAAAATCATCTTAGTGCCAACCCCACATCATATAAAACACTAACAATGTGTTGAGTGTGACTTAAGAGCCCATAATGCATTTTTCATGAAGGTAAGGAAAATCCATTAAGGAGATTAATTTGTGTTTAGAGAGCCTACATCTCTACCGCCAAAAATATTTGTGTTGTTAACTGTGGTTTGCCGATACACTGTGATAGTACTGTGGTTTAATAATGTCACTGTTATTTGCACCACTATGCTTTCTGCAGATGTATCATTTATAAATTATTAAATAGCTGTTTCTAAAAGGAAATTGTTGATTTGGTGCTAAAACTTTTTCTCTTTTGGTATTTATCATAAGCAAAGGGTAAAATAAGACCAGCAAATGCCAGGCTTAATGATTTCTTCAGTAACGTTTATGTTGTGAAAAACTCCTCTTTTACATTAGGGTACGATATTTGCTACTTCTCAATAAGAACCTTCTTAAAAAATGCACTGTCTCTGAGGAATTGGTTAGCCATGGCGCAACTACTTGACCTCAAAGAATGAGACATATTGTGTAGCAAAGAAATGAAATATAACAAAATGAGCCTTTTATTTTGTAAATAATTTGGTTCATATAAACATATTGAGATGAAGGAAAGGAGTGGATTTCAGTTTTATCTTGAAACAGTTGCTCAGCTCCATTACTTATTCACATCTGCAGTGGTTCTCGGACTTGTCCATGGCAATCTCTCAGCATTTGAAAGACATAGTTATATCCTCAGAGTTTCTGCTCTAGCTGATATAGGGCAGGGCATGAGGACTAAGTGTTTGCATAATCAGTAATCTTGAGAAAGGAAAAAGAGCCAATGGATACCTTTGCTAGAAATAAGCAAGAACAAATATGATTTTTTTCACAAATATTTCCAACAATCATCTTGGCTTAATATTTTCAACTTCACGTCTTCTCTTCATAACTTATTACTTTTGAATGATGTTGTTAACTAAAAATCTAAGGCATCTGGAGCACGAGGTTCTTATTTTTGTAGAGGAATTTTGTCTTGGACTCTAAGAAGGAACTAGAGCTCCTGCACATAATCATGGAAAATGTTAACATTCAAGGGCACACACCTGATAAAGAAATCTCACCTGTGATCTCCTCTTCAAACCATGTCCTGATGCAGAGATTCCCACACACTGCTCAGAGGATAGTAACAGACCTGGAAGGAATGGTGGGCTGATGATGTAGACTAGATATTTGGCTTAGCCAGTGGAAAGTAGTGTCACATACAGGTTGGTGTATGGTTTGATCTCAAAGGAAAAAAAAAAATTGATTCATCAAACCAAATATCAAGTCTAACAAATTCAGCCCAGCCTTGGGCAACTACATACAGTTATCACACCAACATGGCAACAGTTCATATCAAAATAAGAGGCCAAAATGAGTACGATTAAAACCTGTGAGACAATGAGAAGAAAAGAACTCAAAAAGTTAAGTTTTGGAAATGATTTATCTGTTCATCTATATATGAATGGGTTCAGAATGTGTGATATGGAGTCTGTGCCATAAAGGCTGATAAATTTAAGGAATTTGTAGGAAAGTGGATGCACATTGAGACTACAATGTTAAGTAAAGTAAATCAGACACACAAACTTAAATATCACATGGTATCTCTTACATTAGCAACCAAAGAATAACCAGTTTCAAGTGCAAAATAAAAGATAGATAATGGGAAATGGGAAGATACCTTCTGCAAGTAGGAAGGGGCTATGAGATAGAGGAAGGGAGGGGAAGAGGAAGCAAAAGAAATAAAATGCTGTGTACAAAAGAAATAAGGTGCTATGTGTATGCACCAACTTCCCATAATGAACACAATCATCGTGTGCTGCAAATATGCACTGATAAAGAGAAAAGGGTTTCCAGACCCCCAAGACTGCACAAGCTGGTATGTTATCTTACTATACTGGACATAAGCAATGAATGTACTGTTTAAGAACAGGGTTTGAGATAACCACATTTACCTTGAGCAAACTTGTAAGAAGAAAAATTATTTGAAAGTCCTGTTAAGAGAATTACCTTACATTCATAGAATACAATATGATTTGTAGAAATATATATGCATACAACAATGGATGGAATCCACACAACATATGAACAAACTCATAGAATAAGTACATGTTAGTCTTATCGGGATCACTGGGATCTTCAGACAGGCTACATGGGAACAATGAAGGAGATGGGAAAGCAAGATATTTAAGAATATGAGGTCTAGGGTCATATTAAATAAAACTTTTAATTTTGTGTGACAGTGAGATTTGAAAAACTTCTTAGACTCTTGTTTCCTCCATTGAAAAATGATGATGATAATGCATGATTATAAGGGCTAAATGAGATAATTCATGTGAAGAGTTGAGCTCAGAGCTTGACATATCAGTACTTAATACAATTTGGTTATTATAATTGCTATAATTCAATTCTTCATCTAAGGCCTAAAAAATAAACCCCTTGATGTGGCCAAAATATCATAAAGTGCTCCAGAATCATTTGCATTACCAAGTAGCCATACCCAATGAAGAAGCTCTTCCTTTTAAAAATTTTGTAGTTAAATTAAACCATAGGCTTGGTGAGGGATGGGTTTTAAAACATTGGCAGAGTGAATGGAACTTTAAAAATAACAACTCTTATCACACTTTCAATTATAACAGCCACTATATTCACTACCAAAGTATTTCTTTGTTACTATAAAGACCCAAAGAGACACATAAAGATATTTGTATGTTAAACAACAAACATTATTCAGCAAGAATAGAACTGAGGACAAGGCACTCATGTTTAAATTCCTGAATTAGATTTAGTTTTTCTAGAATATAGATAAGAAGGAGATTTGAACGGATTGATTCCTCAGCAAATTTAATCATAATGCATTTTTTATATCTTAAAAGATAGTATAACCAATATATTGCTCTAGTGGAACTTATTGGCTGTAGTTAAAATTATATTTAGTTCTCAATTATTTACTCCCACATAGCCATTCTATAGATGAGTAATTCTTCCCTTTTTGGAGAACACAATCATAAGATTTTTCTGTAGCTTTTCAGGCAATAAAATACCACTTGGTGGCCTTAATCCCCCATCTAGTCTCAATTCCTGATGTACTTTTATTATATTACTATATCTATTTCATTATGTTACTATGTTAATATTTACTAAATAATAGCAAAAATTCTATAATTCTTTCAAAGAAAAATTTGCTGGAGTCTACTATTTCCTCTGCATGTCTATGGAACACAGGTTTCTAAAATGCATAGAAGACTTACTACAAACAAGTATACTAAAAAGTTTAGTCCTTAGGGAAATATGAATCAAAACTACATTGATACTCTATGTCACCCTAGTCAAAATGGCCACTGTCAAGAATTCCAAAGTCAGCAGATACTGGTGAGGATGTCTGGGAAATGGAGCCCTTCTCAACTGCTGTGGGGATCTAAAAACAAGGACAAAAAAGTAGAAAGGAAACATTTATTGGACTATCTGAGGGAAATTTGGGAGGAAAAAAGGGATGAAAGTTTTGACTATCGGGTAGTTAGTTATGATAATAAAATATACATTAAATTCCTAAAAAAGGTGTGCAGTGGCAGGGGTGAAAAAAAATATATATAATATATATATTATGATATATATTATATAGACATTATATATATAATATATATACCATTAAACAGTATAAACAATATGCACCAGTCAAAAACGTGAAATAAAAAGCAAACAAAAAAATGTTCCAAATTCCCAACAGTCCTATCTCCTCAATTGTGTCCTCTGTCAAAGTTTGAAACAGTAAAATAAGCTAATGCTAAGAGCACAAAACACTGAACCCCTTCCCTTAACACCTCCTTCCTGAGTGCTCCTGATCCTCACCTTAGACTACGGGGTGAATCGGGGTTTAATATTGGGGAGCTTTAGTTTAACATTTTCTTTTTAGTACTCAGCTGTATAGATTACGTGCTCTGAGGTATATCTTTTTTAGATGGGACAAGGATAGATATTTTCAGTCAGGTTTTTCTAGTTCTTAGGCTAGAAATGTGTTAGGATTGGTGTAATTACATTTTATTTGTGTTTCCTAACTAGTCAAGGATCAAGTGATTCAACTCAACCTTTATATATTCTGAGACATATGAGATATTAATGGAAAAATACATCTACAGGAATTAATGAGCTCTGTGGATATTGTATGTTTATGTAATTTTTACCTCCTCTTTTTCAGAAAAACTAATAAGAATAGTAACTACTAAAATTTTTGATATCTCAGGCAAAGTATTGAAGAATACTCCTAATACTCCTTGAGAGTTGGCTTAAGCTTAATGCTCGACAACACTACATATCCTATAGTTATGAAGTGGAGCCCAGTACTAAAACATTATAAGTTCTGGCCAATGCTTCTTACAACTAATTATTCTCAACCAACTAATAATAGTATTTATTCGTTTCTATTTTCTAAAAGAACTCTGGACTAGTCATTCAAAATTTCTATTGACAAATTTTGTTCTCCATAGAAGAGTAGAAAGGCATTTTATTCATGTAAGCATCTGTGAAAAGTTTTTTGTGCAACTGAAATATTTCAGTCTTTCTTTGAAAGCTGCAACAGCGACACCTCCCACCTGCCATAACTATATATAAACCAGAGAGAGGATTGAATGGTTTTCCCAAGCTTGTGTGGTAGGTTCAGCCCCTCTGCACACAGCATACAATGAGGAGGGGAGTCCATATGCATGTAGAAGAGACTCATTAACTCCATGGCAATCTGTGGCTCAAAGTACCTATTCTGCTGAGGATCAAAAAAGGTTATGTAACTCTCAATTTAATCAACATTTCCAAAATGTTAAAATAGACTTGTTTTCTTTTCAAAACATGGGTATGTGGGGGAAGCAGAGATAATTCCTGCTAATAGTGTCAAATACACTTTTAGGCAGACATTTGGGAATAAAAAAATCTCATGTGCTGATTTCAAGGTCTTAAATCTTTTCAAATAAATGTATGCACCATTAACATTCACTCAGCTATAAAGGCTTTGATCTTCCTTTAAAAGAAGCAAAGGGGGAAAAAGGAGGGAGTAAAAGAAAGGGAAGTGAGAAAGGGAGGCTGTCAGCAATTTGAATACTGCCAATTATTACACCACTTATAAAGAGCTAATTAAACTTGATTGCTTCCCAGAAGAATCATTTTTTACTCTTTTTGTGTTCTCTCTTTATTTTTACTGTAAAGAAACTTGATTATTGACAAGACCCACATTGCAAGCTGAATTGGTAATGTTCTTCTACAACAAGAGGACCATCTCTTCAGCACAGGGCTCTGGGTGACAGGATCTGTCTGGATTAGGAATTCTAGCCTCACTCTTCACCTTTAAGTCCAATTTCAATAATCTGCCAGTAAGATGTAGGATGCATCTATCCATATCTGTCTTGTTTCTTGTGTTCTTACCAAAGTAGAAGTGTAACCTACTTATTAATATGTCTAACTAACTGATAAATATTTGTTTTCCAGATCTGTGAGACAGTTCAGATAATCTATTTCCTCTGGCTCATCTGACCACTGTCATTAGTCATTCAGCCATGTTGGTAACGACCTACTACAATCCCTCTTAAGCAGTTTCCTTCCTATCTCTTTCTACAGCCTTGCCCAAGCCCTCATTTCTTCCTTAGGAAATTATTACAATTTTCCTCTAATTCTGATACTGTTTTCCAAGTTCTTCAGTAATACATTTCTCTCTGAAACCTAAATAAATTTCTTTTAAGATAGTTGTAATGAATGTAGGAATTCAATAAAAATAAGTACAGAAAATATTGTATGCAAAAATTATGCACATTTGGTCTAGATAGATTATATAACAAAGGGATTTTTCTGGAAATTTATCACCAGATTACAATAGCCAACAAGCCAGAATAGAGTTTTTGTTCATGTCTAACCTCAGGCATTCACTGCCATCCAAATATTTTGCTCACTTTGTATGAAATTGTTCTTTTCGCCTTTATAAAGTTTTTTTTAATATATAGTAGAATAAAGAATCCTTATGTAGTATGTTTTATGAACTAAATTAATATTATCTTCTCTTTTATTAGTACCCATTTGTGGTATTTAAGGTTTACATTTTTTCTGTGGAGCTACTGCATGTAAAGAATACATCTTGATTGCTTTTTCTTATCCTCTTCTCTTCCCTCCCTACCCCTTCCCTCCACTCCTGATCCTCTTCCACTTGAGAGAGGGAGGTCTATCTCCCTACTTCTATTATTTTTATTTTATTTTGCCCTTTATTTATATTTTTGGTTTCTTAGATAAAAGAAACCATGTGACATTTTATGCTCACATGCCCAATTTATTTCACTTCATGTTATAGTCTAAACGTATGTTAACTTTTCTTGATGACTCAAGTTTATCATTTATGACAGGGTAATACTCCATTGGCTGCAAGTGTCACATTATTTCAGTGAAAGGAAGAGAGAGACACAACTTTTAAATTTGTATCTCTGGTCTGTATTCCTGTCCTGTTTCTATTTTCTAAAAGAACTCTGGACTAGTCATTCAAAATTTCTATTGACAAATTTTGTTCTCCATAGAAGAGTAGAAAGGCATTTTATTCATGTAAGCATCTATGAAAAGTTTTTTGTGTTATTTTTCTAATTTTATAGTACAATGTTTTAATTACTCTAACTTCACAATAAGTTCTAAAATCAACTATTCTGATTTCTTGCTTATCAGTTTTAAGTCAGCATATAAAATGTTGGTAATAGCTAAATCTTAGAAAAATCAAAATGCCCATTAACCAATAAACAGATAAAAATATATGTTTAAAAAATATACAATGGAGTACTACTCAGCCATAATGGATAAACTTGAGGCATTTTTAGCTGAATGGATTCAAATTGAAAGTATATTCTCAAGTGAAATAAATAAGCAACTAATTATTTCTCTGGTGTGAGGAATGGAAAGGATAAATAAGATTCAAAATGTATACTATGAAGTAGAAAGAAATGGTTTAAAAAGAAAGGAGAAGAGAGGACGTAGAGGAGGGGAAACAAGGAAAGGAAAGAAAGAAAACAGAGAGGTAAAAAATGGAAACAAAGCTTTCATAAACAGAGAGAGGAAGAGAGGTTGTAGGGAGCAGAGGGAATTGGGGGAAAAAGAGGAATCAAATACAAATTCCTCATGATGAATGCAATAATTATGTATATCTAAGTTGTACCAATAAAATTAATAAACTTAAAAAAAGTTTTACTTAGGATTGTATTGATGATATAATCGTGGTAGCATGACAGCTTTCTACAGTTAAGTTTTTGGAAGCATTAATATGTTGTAATCCTCCGTTTATTGAAGTCTTCACATTTCTATTAGCAATATATTTTTCTTTCCATAGTAGTCTTATATGTATCCTATATCTTCTAATGGGTAAGTTCCTACTTATTTGAAATATATTAAAAATATAATAATGTTATAGAGATGGATAGGCATTTATTCACTCAAATACTTATGGACTGTTTAAAATTAAACTCTATATTGTGTGCCACATTTCACAAATAACAGATTAATTATAAAAATTTTACAGAGTTTAATTTTCAAAGTGCACAGTTATAACATTTTAAAGAATTTATTTACTCTTTTTAAGTGTACATATTTTTTCTTTTTCTTGGTATAGTGGACTAGCATTCATTTTCACTTAATCTCTAATCTTTGTCTTTTTCCTACTCTTATTAGGGAAGATTTCACCTTTTAAAGGTGATGCTTACAAAGCTGTGGTCATTCTTTATTAAAATACAAATATTTTTATGTGTATTTTGTCTTACATTTTTTCTTTATTATATAAATTTGTAGTTTATCAAATGTTTTTACTGTATCTTATATTCACTGTGGAAATTTTCTCTTTCCATAGAAAGACCTCAGATATCTGTAAAGTGATAAATGAGATGCAATTAAAGATTGTTTAAATATCATGCAAAAATAGGGGATATAACTCACTCCATTATATTTTCAGTAAGGTAGGGCTTTGGTAATCAAATAGAATGTTTATAAACAGCAACCAAAAATTGTAACATCTTATTTGCAGTTTACTGAATTCTCATTGTTTGCCAGGAATAGCTATGAATCTTTTAAAGGCTTAAATCCATTATTCCTTTTCATGATTTCTAAGGTTAGTTATTAATATTATCTTTCAAACAAAGACTTTAAAACATGAGTACAAGAGATAGATGATTTCATTCAAACTCATGCAACTATTCAGTAAAAAAGTCAAGGTTCAATTAGAAGCAGATTTATTCACTGTGAGCGGTTGAATATCACCACTATATTTCATCAAGATATGCACAGTATTTAGCTTTATATTGTTCAATACTTCTCAACTGAAGTCCTGAAAGCACAGTAAGCCCCAAAGGAATCAGTTTATTGATTTATTTATTTGTTTATTTATTTATTTTGAGACAGGGTCTCGCTTTGTAGTTCAGCTGGCCCTGAGCTCACCCTCAAACTCACATCACAGAAATCCTCCTGCCTCTGCCTCCCGAGTGCTGGGATTACAGGCGTGCTCCACCACACCTGGCATTGTGGTATGTGGTACTGATTGCTGGTGGGTGTGAGTCTCCATATCCAGTGTTCTATGTGGTTACTGGGGATCGAAACCCGGGCCCTTGAGCTTGCAAGACAGGCACAGGAACCACTGAGCCAAATCCTCAGCCCATCAGTTTGTTTCTTGATTTTCAGGTTCCTTAATTGCATAATTATCACACACATAGTCTCCTGTGATAAAGTTTCTGTTTCTATTTTCAGTAAGTACTCAATATTCCTCTATGTGAGACACTGTTTTCTATGCCCAGGAGATGCAGGAGTAGAGAAAGCAGAGCTCCTCCCAAAGAGCTTCCATTCTAGTAGAAGAAGAAAGAAGAGCAAGAAGGCACATGTCATAGCATGGTGGACTAAGAACTGTGGGTTCTGATCTCATCCTTTTTCCAATATGTCCCTTGCAAGCTGTTGCTTAAATGCTCTGAACCTATATTTATTCTCTGCACAATGCAGACAATCATACTACTACCTCAGTGGAGTGTTACCAAACCCAATGAATGAATATTTATAAAGATTTTAGAACTGTACCTTGTGCTGGGTAAACACTATGAAGGTGGATGTTGAAAGATTTTAAAGTTTGTTATTAAGAGATTTAAAATAAGTAAGGTAAAGGAACTTGACCTTTAGGGTAATTAGAGGGGCAGGACTTAATATTTTAGGAAGGCGATTATCTAGGAAGGTATTCTCTGAAAACTTTTATTGTATCAGAGTTCCAAAAAATGATCACCCTCACCTCAGGGACCACCACTGTTCTGTGAACGTTCTAGACACACAGCCACTTCAATCTTTGGTCTTTATCTCCTTCTTGGAATGATCTGTCCTAAAAGTCCACGTGAATGGATCTCATGCTTTTCTTTTGTTAAGATGCTCAGTCAAAGCAATTTCTGTGAAGTTTTCTCCAGCTTTCAGATCAAAGCTCTAAACTTCTGCACATGCTCTGCTTCCCTTCCCTCTGCTTTTCACAGTGGTTTCATGACAATGCAATGGTTTTCAAATCACAAATCGTGTGTTACAATTATTTTAATAATATCTGTATTTTTTGTTAATAATTAATTTTATCAACTGAAACAGACTAAAGATTTCTGAGGACAACTGTGATGTGAATATATAATAGAAGACAGAAAATTATGGACTTTGGGCAGCAAGATACGGAAACATCTTCAATATTGGCAGAAACATCAGGTGTTACATTAGTTCAGGAACAACGTGGCCATAAACATCAAGAGGCTTAAAACTGGAAGAGATACACGAGGGGCAGACTTTTTACAGACATGAAATAACTTCATACAAAGAACGTAAACAATAAGAACTGTAAATGTGTACAGTCAAGAATGAGAGAAAGGAAGACGAGAAAAGGAATTAAGAAATGTTCTTCATATGTGCTAACTCCGCACAAGGAATGAAGGAACATAAACACGATCTACTACACGTATCTACTAATAAACTAAAATAAATTTGTGAAAAAGTCCAAGGATGCAGGATTTGTTCAGAAAACAATTTCAAAATAAATTTAATTATGTAAGGCTAGTTTGAGGAATAGTTTTAAGATAAGACTAAAGTGAAGGCTCAACCCAGGCTTGACGGGGTTAAGTACGCACACATATGTCTCAACTCACAGAGAGAATAATAGAGGTGTAAGCACACCCGCCTCCATGTAGAAACTGGGGCCCTCAGGAATTCAGCTCTGCCTGCTTTGCCATGACCCCTCCCTTGGCCAAAACCTCACAGTCAATCCGTAGCCGCCTTGAACAGCCACCCGCCTCTGCATGCTTCTACCAATCCGTGACTGATCTGTATGTTTACTCCCCCTGTCGTTTGCTTTATAAGTGTGTTCGTTGCATAATAAAACCGGAAGTGTTCTCTGAAACTCTCCCCAGAGTCTGCAGTGTGACTCTGTTCGCCTCATCCTTCCTGGTCCCAGTTTCAGCTACCCCAAAAGAACGTCGACAAAAAATTACATACTTGGTCTTTCAAATAAATAAAATAGATACTTATCCTTCCAAATAAAAGTTAAAAAATAATAATTCATGATTTTATAATATCTACAGGGAAAAGAAGATACGAAAGAAAATTAGAGACTTTTAACAATAGACATGGCTTTAACAAGTGATAATGAAAATGTTCGTGAACATTTTGAGAAATATTACAAAACGATGCTCATAAAAAATCAAAACCTATTTAGATATACATAAAAAGCAAAACAATTAAAAAAAAGATGCCTAATTTTTTGTGCTCAGAATTCCTAAAATCTCTAGGCAAGTTTAACTCCAACGAATCAGGAAGAACAGTTTCTTTTTATTTAAGGGCATATAATCCATAACTTTATCAATAAACTCAAAAGTACATACTACGTTTGAATGTAAATTCAAATTTAAAAAGCAATAAATAAAATGTTAATACTACATGGAGATGTCAACTGAATTTGTTTTAGAGGGAAATAATTGAATTGATTTTAATAATTTAATCAAGAAAATTTTCTCCTTTTATAAATTATTCTGCTTTTTAAAATAGCATAAATAGGTCTTATAAATTCATATCCCTTAAAATTATGCAAATGTAATATTAAATATTAAACATATTTTGTAATTTTAGTTTTAATTGAGGTTTATTGTTAGTAAAAATAATAAATGTAAAATAAGCATTCGTTTCAGTACCAATGACTCTTTATTATGAAGAAAAAGTTTAACAGAACCCTTTTTATTAGTTTCTTTGGTGGAAATTTTCAGTTTAATTAAATACAGATGGTCTGTACAAGATTAAATGTTTAGCTTTTAACGTCAATGTTTATTAGAAGCCAAATCAACTGCTTATCAGTTTGATATTCTTTCTTGAAGTACACATTTGAATAATAAAGATTATAACATAATGGATACAGATGGATGTTTACACCTCAACTGAATGATATATAATTTTCATGGTCATCTTTTTCCCTTTTCAAAAGTCTATTTTGGCTTTTTTCCAGTTACTATCTACTTCATTAGTCTCCTAAGAATTGTCCAGCATGACAGTTATTTGATTTAACCAATTCAAAAGCATCCTACCGAGTAAGTAATCAAAGCCCTCTGATTCAACATTATACTGTGGAGAATAACTATTTCAAACTGTATTATCTCATAGCATATAATTCAAAACACTTGAATTTTAAAGTTTGATAGAACTTGACAATTTTTCACAGAAATATCTGATTAGGTAAAGATTTTTTCCACTTGGAATTAAAATTTTCAACTTTATTAATTTCCTTAGGACATAAATGAAAATTCTGTATATGAAATGGCTGTATTTTACACAACTTAGTATTTTTAGTAGAAGAAATCCTACATAATTTAACATAGAGCACTTAAAATTTCAATATGTAATTTCAATATGTAATCTGTAATTAGCTCTTTGTTGTTGCTTGTTTCTGTTTATTTGTTTCTTGTTTGTTTTTGTTTGAGATTCCAGGCTTTGTTCCACAGCATAGCAAATTTCTAAGCAATAAGATGTAAAAGCCAAGATGCTTCCAAAGTAGAAACTGGTGCTTACTATTCTTTTTCTTTGAAAGTAGAGATGATTGGAATTATCTACATATGAATATGCTATCGTCCTAGTTGAAACACACTGAAAAATACAGGATATCATGCAAATATTCTTTTCTGTGTATCAGTTGGCATCAAGTACAGCATAATTCCAGCTTCAAACTTGTTACATGTAGAATCCTCTCTTTGCTCAGTTCATTGCGCATAGCCTTGATTATCTTCATCAGCAAAAGAGGAACTGATTAAAACAACAAATTATCCCTCTATAGTCTGACTCCGTTTGGAAATCGCATTTCTTAGAAGATACTCAATGAAACAAAAAGAAGTGACATCAAATACTCAAGAATACAATTTCTAGATAATAAACAATGTCTTGCATTTGGAGTCCAAAGAGGTAATGCAATATAATCTGTGTTGGAATTCTAAGAGGAAAACTAGCACTTTTTTTGCTCTCACAGCTGAGGTTATTGTAACTAAAAGTTTCTATAGAGGACTTGTTATTGGGGCTTTTGGAAGGTGACTAGATTATGGGACACTGTAGCAGACTTGCTGTTAGGAGGAAGGATCTGGTGGGAAGTCTTGGGTCACCAGAAGGAAGGAGACATCTCTCTTTCAGAATCCTGTGTTCCCTCTCTGCTTCCTGGCCTCAGCAACCTGAGCAGCTTTTGCCTCTCTAGCATGTCATTTCAGCCATAGAGCCAACACACTGTGAATTGAAAACTTCCAAAAATGAGTCCAAATAGTCCTTTCCTCATTTCAGTTGTAGGTGTCAGGTATTTCATCACAACAACAAGAAAGTGACTAAAGCAATATTTATTTTATTAATAAATAATATGAGAATTGTTTTAAAATATGATACCACTGTATCTAAAAATAGTCTTAAAAATAAAGGCATTATGGTAAAATCCAGAGTGCTATTTTAATAAGTCAATGTACTAAAACAGAGATGTATTTGAATACTGGAGTTTTGATTAAAAGTAGTCTTCAAAAACAATGGAAAGCATCAACTATTTGTTAATGCTCTGAGAATGGACAGAGATAGAAAAATAACTAAATAAAATTTAGTTACACCCTTCAAACTTAACAAAATCATTATTGTTGGATTTTAGATTGGACTATAAAGGGCTGATTTATAAATACTGATTTAAACAGAAATGTTTTTGAACTTTGACTTGAGAAATATTTTTTAAATAAAGCATAAGATGTATCAACACCACAGTGATACCAAGATCTTCCCTCTTCTCCTTCATACCATGTATTCACTTGAAGAGATATAGGGTTATCATTGGAATTTGTGCCCTGTGAAGTAGTGATAATTTGCATTCACAGTTTATGGTTGAGCAATAAAAAATGTTACAGAATGAGTGTTTATTTCTCCTCAGAATTCATATATTGAGAGTCAATCCCCCATTGTGGTAGCCTTTCAAATTAAGGTTTTTGGGAGGTAATTGGTTTAGACATGCTTATGGGATTTTACTCCTCTAGTAAAATCGCTGCTCTTGTAAGATGAGTGACTAAATCAAACATGGTATTGACACACGATCAAATACTATTTTTCTATAAATAGGTACAAATTCAAATCATTTGTAAGAAAATAAATGCATCTTTAATCCATAATGTTAAGTCAAAAAATCAGATACACAAGCTTAAATATCATACTTTATATGAGAATCCTAAAATATTAGTAAATTAAACAGCAAAAGAGAAGATAGACCATAATAAGAGCTAAATCTTCTGCAAATGAGAAAGACACCAGAAATGAAATGAGAGTGGTTGTAAGGGATGGAAGAGGATATAAAAAGAAGATGTGTCAGGTGCATATGCACAACCACAGTGAGAACAGTCACCATGTACCATAAATATGTGCTCTAAAAAATAAACAAATACATTTCAAAAAGGGAAAGTGAAGAGATATCAGAGTGCTTCCTTTCAGCCACATGAGGACAAGAAGAGGATGACTTCAGGCTAAGAAGCCGGCCTCCCTTGAGAACTTGACCTACAAGTACATTGATAATAGACTTCCCAGCTACATAACTGTCTATCGTCTATGGTTTAAGTCACCCAACCTGTTGCTGGTACTAAAGTATTACTTGAGCATTACTCTAGCACTATAAACTAATAAAAAGTGAAGCAAATTTTACACTTCTTTGAAGTCATTCTAATATTTCTGCATTTTAATATATAAATGCTATTTTCATAAGAGCTGAGAGAAATAATGTGTAATAATAATGTGTAATATTTTATTTTGTGAAAAATTTTAATCTACACCTGCTAGTATAAACTGAACTAAGAAATATCCCTCTATATTCAGATAAAGTAAATTTTATACTCCTTGCCTATAATTTTCTTTCTATTCTATGTAAAATTGTATGGATAATTTCAAAGCATATGAACTACTAGGTACAATTATCACTGAAAAGTAAAATGAGTTCAGTCAGAAGTTGTAACATGAAGATAGCTCTCTGCTACCAGTTAGTGTTAATACTGTCATATTTTGCAAATTCTGAAATGGTTAAAATATGACTGAAATGGAGATATGACTTCAAATATGATTATTTCTCAACATGGTTGGTGAAATTTTGAAATTTTTTTATGGGTCTTCTAGCTAGAAGAAAGAGACATTTGATTAATCCTAGGGTGAACATTTGTATGGTTATAAAATTTGATGATAATGTTATAAAGAGAAAGTAAATTCTGAGCAGAAGCATGATGTATTATATTGTGTTAAACTTCTTTTCCCATTCTCTGGGATAGAAGCATTTCACAGACTCTTTGAACTCTAGAAGGTACAGGAAATGTAGCCCATAGTTCTGCAACTATGGCTTACAAAAATGGTACATAATTTTAGGAAAACTATGGGAATTGTTGAACATAAAAATAGTTCTTTTTCCACCTACCTATTCTCCACTTATCTACTGATATATGTTATGCCTTCAAAAGCATAGTGCTTAAAAGTAGAATTTATAATTGTTTTACATGGCATGAAGTTTGATTAGGAGCAGATGAGCCCTCCCTCCTTACTCTGAACAGCTCATAGTCACAGGAAATTAGTGGTGAGATGCAGTCATCAGAAAGCTCCGTGGGGCCAATCATCTGACCGAGCTGTTCAAGTGGCTGGAGGTCAAATCAGGCAGCCTCTATGGAACTCAGTGTTGCCTGCAGGGGGCCTACATCTGTTTTGTTTTTTCGGGTTTGTTTGTTATGTTTTCTCTTTCCTTTCCATGTGGCTTCTGCCCTTCACTCTGTCTTCTAACTTATAAGTAATCCACTCAAAGGACAGTGAGTGTACATTGCTTATGTCTTAAGACCTGAGACTAAAACTGGCACTGACCCATTCTGTTCTATTATGTTGTCTGAAGAGGTCAGAAAGCTCTCTTATATTTAAGGAAAAGGAATTTGTACATCTCTGTGATAGAAGTTTCAAAGGATATTTAGTTATTTCCAATCCAACATCACTTTACTTCTAGATAAATATTTATATGCTGTCCTGTCACATACCTTGGCAAATGCTTCATTCAATCCCAAGGCCTTTAAGTTGAATCCCAGTGAAACATTAGTTTAAATTCATGGATACTGTCATCCAAGTTAGATACACATCTTCTGATGCTCTGTAGGGGAGTTTGCTGAGCAGTACTCCCTTTAACCTGAGGTGTGTGCACTAAATTAATAAGTCATCTTCTGAACATCTCCAAACAAAGCACAAAATACTACATAGTAAAAAGACAGAGACCTTAGAACTGCTCCAGACATTCCACTCAAAAGGAAGAAATTAAGAGTCAAGTAACATCCACCTTTTCATAGAAATTCAAATTGAATCTGGGAAGTGGCATTAGTTCCCTGATGGGAGCTTAATTCTGCTTCATGGGAACATATTCTGTTTTCATTAGTTCTATCTTAGGGGTCTAATTACACCATCTGAATTATTCTATGTGGTCCATATTTTCAACCATAGGCTCGAAGATCTAAGGACTCTTGTTTTTTTTTTTTTTCTTCAGTGTGACTTTTAGTCAAATGTATTGCTTTTCTGATGATACAATTTTATTGAAGTTTGGATGGGTTTCATTAATACTAACAGGCTACTTGATGAGATGAGCTATTCATTCCCATGAAGAAAGCCCTATGTGAGGTATGTAGGATAAAATACCTTTAAGATTTTAGATTCACAGCTTCAAAAGAGATACCCACACAATTTTAAAGATCTGCTGGTCTCTAACTAGCTGCGAGGGATGTATTGTACCACTATATTATTTCTGAGGTTGTAACAAAGGAACTTTCAGCTGAATCCCAGGCTTGATAATTATCTCCAAACCTTTTCCCATGTGTGGAGTCTTGTGATTGGAAGAGAATATGGAGAAGAAACAGATTGATTTTGAACCCAGGAAGTTGACACTACTTTTGCTTTCTCTGTAGCATTCTCAAAAGCTGAACATTTCATTCTTCCACCTATGTATGTCTGTTGTGCTTTCCTACATGTCTCCAGGAGAAATGATTTAGCTCCTTCTACAAAGTAATAGGAAATCATCAGAGCTAGATCCACAAGGTAGTATTTTTTTCACACTATCGCCCCATGCTTTTTCAACTACATCATAAGGATGCTATTTTTTCTAACGAGGAACTTCAAATTCCTCTCTGCCTTTCCAGGCTTTACCAATAATCCTGTTGATAAACTTCCAGATTTCAAGAATCACTCTGCTTGCCACCTGATATAAAGTCAATGAAATTTCCAGATTCCATTACAGTGGTTTGTTGTTGCACAATAAATTATCTCCAAAATTAGGAGCTTGAAACAATAATTTAATTTTATCTTATTATTTTATGAGTCAGAAATTCAAAGAGGGAGCGTCTGGCCAAATCTTCTTCATATGGTGCTAATTTAGGCCACTCAACTGTATCCAGCTGGTCAGGAGATAGTTAGAGGGACAAGAGCAGCTTTGCTTTTCTATCTGATGCTTTATCAAAGATAGGAGGAGACACAGGCTCAGCCTGGACTACTGATTACAGTAACAAAGCATTGTCTCTAAGCAAGCTTGTCAGGACAGTCCTACTTCTTCAATGATAGAGAACTACTCTTGAAGAGGAAGTTCCCAGAAAGAGTGATTGAAATTTCTCATCTGTTTTGCTGAGGCCTAGGGCAAGAAATTAGCAGAATCTGTGTTTATTATACCACATCACTGAAAGTAGTCACAAAGCCTACCTAGGTTAGAAGCTGAGTTTGTAGAAAGAAATAGTGGCCTGTTTAATCTATCACACATGTTTTTGAAAGAGGACACAGGATTTTACTATTAGTAGAATGATCTAGAATAGCAGATAGAAATCAGAATTTAAAATGTCAAGTGCCATGAAGGGGTGTGAATTTTAATACTAAAAGCAAAGGGAAGCATTAGGAATGCCAGTTATTATATTATCAGCTCTATATTATCAGTTTTCATATAGAAATGAAGATATATATTAGTGAAACAAGTAGAGGGAAATCTTGATGGAAAGATACACTGGAATGAAATTAAGAGTTTTTGTTTTTGTTTTCATGGCTGGGAAGATTTATTCATCACATGAACCTTTGAGAAAGAAGCCAGTATAAGAGGACCTATTTGTACATTAGAATGAGTAGGGCATTCTGGATGGAAGATGATTATGGATGAAACCAGAAGAAATAGTCTTGCACAGAAGACATCTGCTTTTCCTGGAGTCCTAAGAATGTGGTAAGGGTGGAAAAAATACCAGCAATCTTGAAATGGAATATGTGGTAGGCTTAAAAATACTTTCCCTTTTGAGGAACACCCAGTTCCTAAAGCCAGGAAATGATATGTCATTGTATGACAAGATGGTTCTTGACACAAGTGTTTACATTGTAGTTGACACTAATGCCTTGTGATTATTCTCAATTAATAAGAGATGTGGGGGAGAGATTATTATCAATTATTTTGGTCATTCCTAAAAGCAGTTACACGTATGTGTAGAAGAGGGGCCAGGGAAAATTTTATGCCACACAAAGAAGTTGGTGATGTGAAGACAGAACAGAGAGAGTTTTGAAGAGACCAGATGATGAAGCATCATCTAAAGAGTTCTGACAGCCGTCAGAAGACAGACACAACAAGGAAGAATTTTCTTCTAGAGCCTCAATGGAGAGAGTCCTTTCTAACACCTTCATCTTACCCCATCTGTCTCCAGAACCATGAAGACACAGACTCCTAATGTCTGAAGACATCAAGTTCATGGTAATTTGTTACAGTAGCCTCAACAGTGATAGAATGGATTAGAATTACACAATCACACTTTAACATTTCAATTCTTTTAAGTTTCTTAGGTAAAGTTTCATATAATTTTTATTAATAAATATATGGAGATAGTGTTTTGTTAAGAATCAAGCAGTGGGCCAGGGATTTAGCTCAGTGGTTCTGGTGCCTGCCTTGCAAATGCAAGAGCCTGGGTTCAATCCCCAGAAACCACATTCAACAATCCTGAGTGTGGAGACTCACACCCACTAGCAGTCAGAACCACATACCACAATGCTAGACATGGTGGCTCACGTCTGTAATCTCAGCACTTGTGAGGCAGAGGCAAGAGAATTGCTGTGAGCTCAAGATTGAGCTCAGGGCCATCCTGAACTACAAAAAGTGAGACCTTGTCTAAAAAAAAAAAAAAGAAATCAAGCAGTGTCTTTGTATTAGACTACTTGGACTATTATAACAAAGAACCACAGGCTGAGTGTTTAAAAAAACAAAAAAACAAAAAACCTCATGTCTTACAGTTCAGTAGTCTCAAAAGCTCAATGCAGTGGCTGGCCAGTTGATTTCTCTTCCCGACATTCTGAGGGCTTCTGCTTGATGTGTCCTAACCAGGACACATGAAATGCCCAGTGTGTTCTCCTTCTTCTAAGGCCACCAGTCTTATTGAATAAAGACCCTTCCCTGTGACCTCATTTGGTTTCCCTCACCTTCCTACTGTCCCTATCTCCATGTAGTCACATTGAGGATCAGAGCACCAACATGTGCGTTTTCGATCAGACATGATTACACTTGCTGTATGTGTCCAGTAGAAGGCCAGGCTTTAGTATCAACTATTTGTCTACCTAAAGACTCCAGGCAAATTATTTTTTAACTCTGAGTTTTTCAGTAGTAAAAGGAGAATGAAACTAAAACCTAATTTATGGTGTCAATGAGAAGATAAACACAACATAGATAAATCAGTAAAATAAGCTGGCTTTTGTTGTATATGTGTAGAGGAGAGGCAGTTGTATCAGATGGAGGCAGCTTACAGAGGCCATGGTGAAATTTGATCTTTAAAATCGGATTCCCCAGTTTCATTTTCTGGGATTAATACTTTTTGTATTTGAAGGTTTAAAGTGCTTTTATTTTTCTACCCTTCAGTTTAATTCTTGAGAAAGGATGATATAGAATCAATTTCAGGAAATTGCTCCATTGCAATATTATAAAAATAAACATTTGTGGCACTTTTGTAAAGTGCATGAAGTTTAGGGATTGAAACTGCATTGATACTGCTGTATCTCAAAGAAAGAGAATTGTTGCTTAGTCTTGATGAATATTCTCTATTTCAGAGTCTCTATTTTAATCTTAATTATCACTTATTTACATGGTTTGTCTTTTTTTTTTAGCACATTCGCTGGCTTATATATGTCACTGAGTCTTGAGAAAATAGGTATGTTCTTTTTATAAACTAAGTAAAACATCTGATAGAGCTAATGTAAAATGTTGTTGTATATTGCAAAAAGATCTTCATAATTTGTTAACTTTATGTTTTCTGTGAACTGAGAAATAATATCATTTCAAGAGTTTGTGGACAACTTTTTTATTTGTTATTTTGTGATTTTTTTTTTTCTTTTTCAAAAGGTCTCACTTTGTAGTTCAGGCTGACCTTGAATTCACTACATAGTCCAGGCTAGCCTTTGAACTCAAGCAATTCTCCTAACACTAAAACACCAAGATTTCAATCTAAGTTTTGGTATTTTCTTACCAGGTCTGATCATGTGTAGTCATTTAGAGCACCTTGTTATTGGACTCCACAGGAGCCAAAGAAGGCAGGCTAGCAACAAATTCAGAGAAATGTACCTATGTAAAATAGTAAGTTTTAACCTATTTCTGAAAGCTATCAGCAAGTGGCAAAATTTAATATTAAAAATAAAAAGAAAAGTTAGGTTGTGGTTTGATAATAACATAGACATAAATAAATGAATAAGAGTGACAGCAATGAGGTAGTGAAATAAGAACTCTCAGGCCATTGTTCCTCCAAAGGCACTAAATAACAACATACAATCCCCAAATCCTGTATAAAAACCCCAGAAACTAGTTATAGGTTGCAGTACTTCAGACAAAGGCAAGAGTAGCTATACTGCCAAAATAATTGCACTAACTAGATAGATAATTTTACTCCATCCATTTAACTTTCCCTAGACTAGTTCAATATGGCCAGATAAGCAGAAAATATGCAACTCACAGCTTCTCCTTTTGGAGGCCAAGGGAAGGATGGAATGTGTGTCCTCGGGTCTGGATATTAGAGGTAGGTCCAAGGGATGAGTTTCTCTCTCACAAGAATTAGAGAGTTGGTGTGGGGACATCTAGGGGTCCTTGAGAGTATAGGATTGCCACAAGAGACCTGTATTAATGCACACAATAGAGAGAATATGAAATTATGGTTTCCTAAAAAAGAAACTGGATAATCTGTGAAATTCAGGGATTTGCAGGCACTTCTCCAAAAAGATGCTTAGGAAATTTGGCTGTAAGAGATCCCTCATATTTCTGTCTGGGCTGATTAATGAAGATCTTCCCAGATTCAAATGCAGCTGATAAACACTAGCAGTAGTGGCTGCTGTCTTCAAACTTGGACCTCCAAGCAAAAAATTGTAAATAGTATAAAAAAGACACAGGGAAATGTCCTCTAACAAACTAAGTCATGTGACTCATCCTTAGTCAATGGGATTCTATGGTTCCTTTGAAAAATAACTCAAAATAATTATCTTAATGAAACTCAGTGAAATACAAGACAGTAGACAGGTGAGTAAATAAATTCAGGAACCTGAATGGAGAAGTTAAAAGGAGATGGAGATGTGTTGGGAGCTGTTTCCTACAGTGTCATGGCTGCCCACTCAGGAAAGAAAAAGTTGGCCTGATTTCTGGATTAGAGCCCAACATTGCCTACTTTCCTCAAGGTTAATTACTGTATTTTCCAGACTAAACTGAGAACCTTTACACACCCTCATACCAGATTAAACTAAGAACCTTTACACACCCTCATACCAGATTAAACTAAGAACCTTTACACACCTTCGTGCCAGATTAAATTAAGAATATTGTCAGCGCACCCCGCCCACCAGTTCTTTCACTAACATTTTTCTTTTCTGTACACATGAATGAAGCTAGTCAGCTCAAGGGTGGTACTTAAGAAATGTATAAAAGAAGGCTGTTAAATAAACGTGGCATTCATTTGGTACTGACTGATGAGCCCTTCCAAGTCCCGCTGTCCTGTCTTTACTTATTTCTCATCTTAGCCCCTCGGCTTGGTCACCCCATTGCTCTGCCCGGTTGACACCATCAAACCCAGTGGTGAGACCCCAGCAGAGATGGTAAAGAGGAACCACAGAAATTCCAAAGCTGAAGAATATAATATCTGGACTGAAAAATTTGTTACAAACTCAACTAAAACTTGATTATGAAGAATTGCCAAATTTCACAAGGAATTACAAATTGTTCAGTGAAAAGAACCAAACAAAACTGAAGAAAAGTTAAGAAAGATTAAGATATTCAAGGTATACCATTAAGTGAACTGGTGTGTGTGTGTGTGTGTGTGTGTGTGTGTATGTGTGTGTGTTAGTGAGCTAATTTTAAATACACTGGTCAAAAGCTTTACCAGTGTGAAGAAGGAAATGGACATCAAAATTCACGAAGTTTAAAGCATTCCCCCAGGGTGAATGCAGAGAGGCATATACACAGAAATATCATAATCAAAAAGTTAACAATCAAAGACAAAGTCAGAGTCTTGAAAGCAGCAAGAGGAAAGAAACTTTTAACATACAAGTTAGACTCATATTACCAATGGAGTTTTCAGGAAAAGCATTACAGGCCTGAGGGAGTGAATGATATATTCAATGTACTGAAAGAAGATGGTGGAAAAAACTAAGACTGTGCTATTCTGTGAAACTATTTTTAATAAATAAAGGACATTTTCTTCCTATTTCATAATACCTGTCATACATTTTAGAATTCATTTATACCTTCAGTTTCTCATACCAGAGAAATGATATGGTATTTATACATCTGTGTATTATTTATTTCACTTATGAATATTTTCTCAAGGGCAGGGATTAGTAAAGAAGGAAAAGCAAAAATTTGATGTTAAAAAAGGAAACAAAGCTTATGTATATAGGACATGGGGAGTTGTAAGGAGAGCAGAGAATGGGAAAAATGAAAATCAAGATGTGTCATGTTTTGGTACAAACCCTCAATGTTGAATGTGGCCACAAGATATATATCTAGATAGATAAATATATAAAGTGCACCAATAAAATCAATTAAAAATAAATAAATGACAAATTATAACCTCAATGGAAAAAAGCTGATGGAGTTCAACATTAGACGTACTTTTCAAGAAATGGTAGAGACTATTTCTAAAGGAAATGAAAAGATATTGGTGCTACAGAAGCACTGCAAGACAGAAAGCTCTCTGGGAAAGGTAACATAGAGATAAATGTAGAGCCCTGTGATGCCTTAATGAGGTGTACATCACATTTAAATTCAGTAAAGATTTTAAAAGATGAAAGTATAAAATAACTATACATATAAAATTATGTTAATGGATATGAGATATAAAAAGATGTAATTGGTGACTATGACAATACATTATAAGAAGGGAGATATAAAAGAATGGAGTTTTTAATGCAGTACAAGTTGAGCTGTTGCCAGTTTGAAATAGACTGTTATAACCATAAGATGTTTTATGAAATCTCCATGGTGACCGGGAAGAAAATATCTATAGGAGATTTAAGAAATAAAATGAGAAAAGAATCAATGCACATCGCTATGATAATTAGTGAAACACAAAGGTAGCAAAGGAGTCAAACTAAACACAAGACAGTGAACAGCATAGGGAGAAGAAGTTCTTTCTACAAGTGATTACTTTTTATTATTATTTTTTAAATAATTGATTTTATCAGTACATTTTGTATACACATTATGATCACAATCCACATTGAAAATTTGTACCAGTATTTGACACAATTCTCATTTTTATATGACATTACTTCTTATTTTTCCCATTTCCTTGCCCACCCTCCACCCTCTATATGCATAAGCTTTTTTTTCCAGTTTTTTAACATCATATTTTCCCCCACATTACGTACCCCTACCCTCTTTACCATTTGAATACTTTTTATTTTACAGTATCTATCATTCACTCTAGAATTCATTTATATCTTCAGTTTCTCATACCAAAGAAAAGATACACTATTTACACATCTGTGATCTACTTATTCCACTTAAGAGTATGTCCTGAAGGTAAGTCCATTTTTTAAATGGATTATATTCGATAATCAAACTACTCAATCAAAAGAAATTAAATATTTAAAAGGACTAGAAAATTAAAAAAAAAACAAAGCAAAGCAATGCAGCTATATGCTCTCACACAAGACTAATATTAAATTTAAAATTACATACAAAAATTGAAATTTGAATGGGAAAGGATAAACTGTAAAAGTATTATACTTAGTAAAATAATCTAATTGCAAGCAACAGATATTAAATAATCCAAATTACACGAGGTATCTAAAGCAATAAAAATCACAGAGAAATTGCTTTGAAAAGCTTAAATATCGCATGGCTTCTCTTAAATGAAAAACTCAAAGAAGAAATAAATAGCAAAATGAAAGCAACATTATAGGAAACAGGGAGACAGATCTCTTGTAAACATGAAGGGGACCAAGAGATGGAAGGAGGAGGGAAGGAAGGGCAAAGGAGGGGGTGGAAAATAATTGAGGTGCTTTATGTACATGCACTGGTTCCCCTCGAGGAATGTTCTCATTATGTATTTCAAATGCATAGTAATGAAAAATGAAAAATGAAACAAGTGGAAATTTTTAAAAAGAGAAATTAGAATTGTGGCTGCCAGCTGCTGAAAGGAAAGGAAAGGAGAAAGTGTTCAATTATTGTAGTCTCACAGATGATAAATTCTAGGGTTCTACTGCACAATAGTGCACATATAACAAAAATAAAGCCTTATCCACTTAGAGAAGGCGATAAGGGTATATTCCATGCTACATTTTTTAACCACAGTTTGAAAATATATGTAAGCTGACATGGGTAACACCTGAAGCACCTCTGCAGAAACATTCCTTTAACATTTCTTTCCAAATGTGAGAGCCTGAGCAGTCAGTGTAGGAAGTTTGTTCTGCAGGTTGTTTGGTTCTCGTTGGAAAACTGAGCATTACCGACAGTAATGATACAAAGATAGTAATGATACTAAGTAGAAATACTAAGGGACAAACAAGCCATTCAGATCATGCCTGTGTTTTTTTTTTTTTTTTTTTTTTTTTTTTTTTTTTTTTTTTTTTTTTTTTTTTTTTTTTTTTTTTTTTTTTTAGGTTTTTTGAGACAGGGTCTCGCTTTGTGGTTTAGGCTGGCCCTGAGCTCAGCCTCCAACTCACATAACAATCCTCCCGCCTCTGCCTCCCGAGTGCTGGGATTACAGGCGTGAGCCACCACGCCCGGCACTGTGGTATGTGGTACTGGTTGCTGCTGGGTGTGGGTCTCCACACCCAGTATTGTTATGTGGTTACTGGGGAATCGAACCCGGGTCCTTGCGCTTGCAAGACAGGCGCTGGAACCACTGAGCTAACTACCCAGCCCATGCCTGTGGTTTTTGAGGGATGTCTGAGGGGTGGGTGGGTATGAGCCCAGGCTTAGGTGTAGGTTTAACTTCCGAATTTCACACTCTTCTTTTGTGAAATGCAGCATAAAGTTTTGTGTGATAAAAAAGGAAGACACAATAGAACCTATTTAAATGGCTTATTATGTGTGTTAATTGAAATGCTTAGGTCAAGTGCCTAGGAGAGAATGCAACCTACAGAAGGCCAATAATCAGAGGTATTCTCATTACAAAGACAAAAAAGAACAAACATGACAAACAGGGTAAAATATCCCATAAGAATCTAATCACTGCAAACATGGCATGAATAGAAATTATTCAAGCAAAGCCCAGAGAGTCCAGTTTGCGAAGCTACTGGACTTCTGACTACCAAAGATAGACTGTGAAAGACGAAGAAGGAAACTGGTTTGCTGGAGCCCCCTGGGAAGCACTAGAAGTGACAGGGGCTTGGGGAATCCACGCAAAGAAACCGCATTAACTACAGTCACTCCCTTCCTGGACACCTGGATAAAAGGCAGACTAAATAAAAGCTAATAAGCTTCAGGGCTCTGATGAGGATGAGCAAGTATTAGAAAGCACTAGAACATATTCCCTTCATTCCTCAGACTTGAAGTTATTTGATGATTTGTAAAATACATATATGGAACTGCTTAAAGCAAAATGAGACTTATGCCCATTCTAAGAGCTGGCACATCACATAGGCTCAATTCTCTACAGGGTGAAAACAAATATGGCAATGCAGAGTCCACCACCAAAAACTAATTTGCCCATTCTGTTAACTAAAAGATGAAATTAAAAAGCACAGAGTGGGGTGATGCTTGATTCCAACACTGATAAATGCAAGAGTAAAGCATTTGCCAAGAATCAGATTGTGTGACTGTTAAAATCCTAGCTTCAGATTAAAAATAGAAATAAGTTAGTGTCACTAAGTTGGGAAAAATGATTAATTTCCTAATTTCTCACTCTATAATGTGTCTCTTTTCATGAATCATGTTTCCTAAGAGAAGGAAAAATGCAAAAAATAGGTATATGTGTTTACATTTTCTTGTTTTTATTTTGCAAAATGGTAACTTCATAGTTAACTATTAAAGATGCTTGATACTTTCAGGATAAAAACCCAGAAATTACATTATAGGGATTTTACAATATCATTTATGTAGGATTTTTATGTTGTGCATGAAGGAGAGAGAAAGAAATTTTTCCATGACTTCAATTAAAATTATTCCTTCAGCAGCCGCTACATGCCAGGGGCTTTTCCATGTCAGTCTAGGAATTTATAGTGAGGTACACTTTCATAGTTTCCTGATCCCACAAGCTCTGTATTCCAGTAGAGAAAAGACAATAGACAACAGAACACATAAGTCATTACAATAAATAGAAATTGAGATGGGTGTCATGAAGGAGAAAAGAAATATTGTGATAGGGAAATAATGCATAAAATGTGGTAACTAGAGTGGACCCTCGACCTGTGAACTCAGTTTGTTCCCCAGGGGTGGTTATAACCCAGGTTGCCAGTTGAAGCTTCCAGCTCCTCTGCACAGCCCTGAAAATCTCTCTCCTGTATATAGACAGAGATCAGGGTATTTAGAGAAACACTGGCCCAGGATTTCTCAATTAAAGCCACACGGGGAAGGATGTCATGTTCCTTCCAGAACTCTTCAGGGTCAAATCTGTATCAGAGACCATCTCATACCACAAGCAGCTGGCATTTGGGTTGTAACTAAAGATGTTGGTTGTAAACTAAAATTAAATTTCTGATCATAATTCAAATTATTCATATGTCAGGCCAGTCATAACTTGAAGATCCAGCATATCTAGATATGGAAATTTTTTTAAAAAAAGTCTTATGAAACAATGTTATTTATCTGGGAAATGAAAGAATAGAAGAATTAAACCTGAGAACAGTTTGATTGAGAGATGAAAGTGACAAGACAAATATGAAGGCCAAGAAGACTCAAGTCAATGATTTGCACTGATAAGTATGCAACAGGCAGAATTTAAAGCTAACTCTTTCCAAGATCTCTGTATTCTAACTCTTTAGTCAAATACTAATCTGGGGGCTACAGGGAGGGGATTTTTTATCCTGAAGCAGAGATCCAAATCCATCCATCTTAAAACACAGAGATCATCTGGGCAGTTTTAACAGTTTGGTGACTCATAAAGCAGGGTCACATCTGCTGGTAGTGGCAGAAATCATAGGGATAAGTTCTTGGTAGCTTTGAGAAAGGAAGCAAATAGCTAAGTTCTGAATCATTGGTAGAGAGAAGAGCCTTGTACAAGCCAAAAGAGACTCCTGTCCATAGCAAACAAGGAAATGAGGAACTTGGTCCTACAATTACAAATAATGAATTATCCTAACTTCAAGTTGTGCGTGAAGAGAGAACATCAGCCTCTGATGTGGAGCTCAGCCCTGATGGACAACATGGTTCCAGCTGTGCAGCCTGAACAGAAGATCCAGTGAGACGTCACTTGCCTCTTAACCTAGGGAAAATGTAAAATAATAGGTGTGTAATATCTCATGCCACTAAACATAAAGTGATCATTGCAGGGCTAATAGAAGACGATTACAGAGCTGTGGAAACTAACAAAGTATTACTGGCAGCATGGGAGCTACTTCATCACTCAGCTAGAAACTGCAATGCTCTTAGAAGGGGAATGGTGACTTAAAAACAAATTACTAATGAGTTTTAGGTGTAATTAATGTGCAATGAAGCATTACTAGGACTATGCGACTTTAAAATAATTTTCATCCATAATAAATCAGGTTCAATGGTGTATTATGGTCCATGTTAGATGTTAAAAATACAAAGATGGGAAAAGCATGATCATTAAGACTGAAAAATTAACAACCAAAGACATGAAAATATACTTTTCATTGCCTATGAATTCAGAACAGTGTTGATAGAATTCAACACTGAGATGAATTCGTGTAAGTCAGGTATTAATTCTTCCTGGTGGAAATACAGTGAGAAGTGCACAGCACCAAAGACAGTGAACAAATGAGAAAACATCTGAAAGAGCCACATATGGTGAAGGGTAGAATTAATAACCATTGTGCAAAATACAAGTGATGGAAATAAACACAGCAAGACACCAAGATGACACACATTCAGCCAAATACATGATCCAGACAATTTCAATAACAATATTGCAGATTACCAAAAATGTTAACTGCTTCAAAATAAATTTAGGAGTAGATTATTACAATGTAGGCCTTGTTGATATCTTGATTCAAAAAAGAAAAATCTTTTGTACAGAGTTATTTTAAAGACAATTAAGAAGAATGATCATACAATGATATGAAGGAGATATTTTTGGGTTTGGTAAGATAAGAGTATATTATGATTAAGAATATATTATGTAATAAAGACACTATCTGAGTTGGTTTGGATTTTCCTACCAAACTACCTTATCACCAGTAGTTTAAAACAAGAGAAATTTATTTTTGATGGTTCTGGAAGATAGGAAATCCAAGATCAAGATACTGTACTGGCTAGTTTGATGTTATTTCCTGGCTCATCATTGCCATCTTTTCACAATATCTGCCGAGTTTGAGAGGAGTAAGAGAGGTCTCCCATCTCTTCCATAGGACACTAATCCTGGTCATGAGAGTTTTGTTCTCATGGAGTAATTTCATCACATGATAAGATTAGGTTTCAATGTATGAATTCTGCGAGGACAGAAATATTTACTGTAAATTTACTACTGTATTTATGATTGAAATATTATGGTACCAATTCTATTTGTTAATTGTTTACTTTTAAAAAATAAGTGTAAAAGTACAGAAACTGATGAGAAGCATTATAAATATATGGTATGTACTGAGGAAAGCCAATTGCAATAGATTCTTGATAGAGACTTTCAGAAAATTTCAAATGGTCATGCTTGTCTAACATGTGAGAGTAATTGCAGGTGCTAGAGATCTGTGTATTAAGGTTATTTGGTGAAAGTCCTTAATTATTCAAGCAGTTTGGCTTCATAGCACAAAGTCCTGGATGAAGGAAAGTATGTCATTATTTCTCCCACTTTATAATCACTATCTTTGGCAAGTAAATTTGCTCTTTCAAAAGTCAAAAGCAATTGCTAATTAATTGTAAGTTTTCACTGGCTCTGCCTAGTCCTAGATATATGTTTCTTTCTTAAATACTAAAGTCAGGTATTGGTCAAATTTTTTTTCTCCCTCATTTTCTGATCTAAATTACCTATCTCATATTATTATATGCTGTTACGGCTTCAAGTAACATAATAATTTATATTCCAAAAATCAACATAAAAGAATATACCCCCTACAGAATCTACCCTGCGATAACTGGATCTTTCCTAACTCAGGAAATAAAACTCTTTGCTTTCTTGTTTGTTATTGGCTTTTAAGACAGTTCTCTGTAAGCCACACTGGCCTCAAACACATGATGATCCATCCTCCTGCCTCAGCCTCTTGAACACTGGCCTTAAAGTTGGGTGTCAATCATATGTTTCTTAGACCAATATTAGTTTATTGTCTAATAGTATATATGCTAATTCTACCACATTTAAACCTATGTCATACTGTGACCATCAATGATTTTTGAGATATATGACTATTTATTACAGAAATGTCTTACTACTGGCAGTTACCTTCCTGATTTCTCTTAATTTTAGCTGACATTACTGAAGTCTCATATGTCAATCTTTCTTGAAGAGTAATTTGTAGTTCTGTGCTCAAAATGCTATAACAACTTGTCAACTTTATTGATTCAAACATAAAGCTGCTGACAGTGGAGAAGTTTGTTATGGTTTATTATCTGATCTTCCCATAGAGCAACTTGTGCTTAGAGTTCAGGCTGTTGAACTGTGTCTGATAAGCTCAGTCAGATGTGATGTGGAGGGTGGAGTTTGTTCCCAGCAGCTGAGTCACTGGGGGTGTGGCCTGTTTGTTATCTTGCCTACTGCATCTCCCTTCACTCTCTCTACTTCCTGTTTGCCAAGCCTTGAGCAGCTCTCATTTGCCCTGCCCCTCTGCCAGGCCACTTTGCCTCGCAGTCAGTCAACTCAATGGGTTGAAATCTCTATAAACTATGAACCCAGAGAAACTATTCTTCTTTTAATTTGTCTCAGTGCAGAAAAATACTGTGTCCCAATGCAGAAAATCTAACTAAGACAAAGCTTATAATTAGTTGGTGCCATAATATGGTAAGGACTACTGAAACACTCCTTAATGCTTTCATGATTGTCAGTACTAGTAGAAGTATACTCACTATATTTCTCTTTTGCATATTTTGAGGTTGAAATAGCATTGCTGTAGCATTCAAAGTGTATTTTCCTCATTTGAATTAAATCATAATGTTTGAAGTATTTCATTAATTTTAATGACTTGACTAAACTGGAGGTTGTGTAAAGCTCTGCAAACTATCTCCTCCACTTTACCCCATCCTACTTTCTTGAATAACCCTGATGGATGCATGTTACCTGAAGTCTTGACCAGAGATTTAAAATTATTCATTATAATGCTATAGCCCTCCTCCTACTGGTGATATTCTTCTGTTAGACAGAATCCCAGTTAAGGTAGTGTCTTCGGAATTTGTATCTTATCTTAAAATAATGAAAAATAATGTCACATAAGTTAGCAGTTGATAAATATTAAATGTATGCTTTTTTATATTTCTATCCCATTTTATAACAAATTTTCAGCTATTTAAATTCACTGATAAGGGCATATTTTTATTACCATAAAAATCATGCATATGACAAAAGCTGTAATTTTTTAAATTAATATTCATTGAACTCTGGAATATACTTTCTACAGACATAAAGACCTTCTATGTTGTCTTTTGCATTATTTATAAAACTATTTAAGAATATCATACAATGAGCAATTACAGGAGATACCTGGAGAGTACACAGAAAGCCAAGATCATATTTATTTTATTCTCTATATCATATAATTTAGATTAATTTCCATTTGTGAAAAACATACTCATAACTCATAATTTCACTGCTTATTCAGTTTGTAAAAATGTGTTGTCTTCTTTTTTTGATATAGTATTTTAAGAACAAAAATGTTGAAGTAGAGTTTGCATGTTTATTTACATGTTGTTCCTTGCCAAAATTAATTTTCTCTTTCCCTTTAATTTTAAATGGAAATACAGGAATCAATAATAGGATGAATAAATGAATGCCAAAAATTAATGGAAATTTATGGTGTTTAAAACTAATTCATGTCTTAAAAGTAAATATTTCCTCCCCATTCATTACTAATTTGAATATAAATCTGTATCTGAACATTGATCATTATATACTGTTATTGTAGGAAAAACTAAAAGGATGCAAAACACAATTCAAATTTGAAAAGGATAAATTTTCTCTTTTAAATTTAAAAATTATATTTTATATGTCTTAGTGGCCTTTCCAAGTGAAAATGTTTAATCATTTATTTAGAGAAATTCTTTTGTGTCATTCGTAGTCAAACAGCCTCTGTTACATTAGATTATCTATGAATTAGTATAGTGATACTATTTTCATTGTTTTTGGTTTCCTACCCAGAGATTAATATTCTTTTCTATGGATTACATGTGAATTGATGTCTAACAATTTTCTGTGAAGGTCAGTATGCAACATTAGAACTATTCTTCAGCTTCCTTTTCTATAATTTATAAATGATAATGTTTGTTCCACTGCATCACTATGAGGAATAAACAAGATAAAACATAACATTTTCAATGTGTTTTGGTACATTTACTTTCAAAAAATATTGACTATTAGGTATCCTAATAGAAAATAAGTGTGTGTCTCCAATAACATAAAGAGATATTTTGTGTGTCTGTCTTCCCTGCTGGACTGGAGAAATAACTGTGTCTGTTTAACACAGTCCAGAGCCCCTCAGCCATATAAAGTGTCTGACATAAAAAAAAAATCTCCACTGGCCATTAATTGAGTCAATGAATGTTTTAAGGGTCAAGCTGATCATACTACTGCACAGTTTAAAAGGAATTACTCATCTGTCAATTCATATCCATTCATATATATATATATATATATATAATATATATGACATTGTATTTGATTTGTTTAAACTGAAGGTTAAAATCTAAGAGTAATTTATGTGCTTTGATTTGGTTTTATTAAGAATGTAATAAAAATGCAAATAACTGCACTTCACTCAATATTTACTTACAAAATTTAATGACAATATGTAAAACATTTAGTTATATCAATGAGTATTTCATAGTTTTGTACTTGTATTTTATTACTAAATATATGAAGTAATGATAAATTGTAATTTATTATGTTTATTTTAGATATGCATTGTGCTATGTAAAGAACAAAAAGTTTAGTTAGATCTGTATCTAAGAGTTTAAGTTTATTTTTCTTTGCCCACATTTAATATCTTATATTTAGGCTTATTATACTCTCAAGTATCTAAATTTTATGACATTATGAACTAAAAACAAGACTTTCATACGAAAGGAGCTCTTCTCGTTTATCTTAAATTTAACAAATATATACCTCATTTATCATTTATAATTCTTAATCTTTCAACATTTGTTCATTTTGTTGACATTAGTGATACAATGTTAAACAAAACAGACCTAAGAAAAAGCAATCTTTCATATTGTTATGCCTCCAAAATTAATGTTATGTTTTATAAGCAAAATATTTACATATAACATACAAAACTAATAACTTTCAATTCTAGTACCATCCACACTACAGAGGCCATTTATACAACATGACACAGTGTATGTATGTTTGCAGAATGAAGATCTGCTAAATATTTATATCACATTCACAAGGCTATGTGATTGCATAATGGAAAAACCCTGTCATAGGATAGAACCAGAACTAGCTTCATCTTGCTGTGAGAGCCCAACTTCCAATTCCTTATGTAAAAGGGCTTACCAATCTCAGCTTAACACCACCTTGATACACTTATATTGCATTTAGAATTATGTACACAGACTCTTATAGGAAGGTGTGGCCAAAAGTACAGAAAAGTATGTGTTTGCATGTGCGGGAGGCCCATAGCTCATATGTGACCTTGCACAGCCACAGAAATCCACATGTGGATTATCACCAGCAGCTGCAGGGAAGATGATGTTGTAAGAGTACTTGGGTCGTAAGGTAAGTATTAAAGTTAAAGCAACATGAGTTTAAAAGAAAAATAGCTGTATGTGCTGTTTTACATGAGGAATAGATTAATTTTAGTAAGTTGGCAAGAAATGTAGTCTTGCAATCAACTATCAATCTACAAAACTTTTATTGCCGTCATTAGCTTTTGGTTTCAATTATGATTCTCTGCAGGGAACAGAATCATTGGCCCTCAGATGTCAATTTTCTATGAAAAACTTCACTATGTGTAGAAATTAAAATTAAAAATGAATTTAATTGATTATATACTTCAATTAGAAATGTAATTTGTGAATCTGGACTACATGTTGAATTTTTCATCTAGACATTAACCACTAGCAACAAAACAACACAAAAGTATATTAAATATATATTTTCTCTTTTTAAAAAATGTTTTAATCTTTATTGCTACACTACATGTACACATCATGATTGCACTACATAATGGGGATTTGTACCAGTATAAGGCACAACTTAATTCTCATTTTTTCCCACAGCCCTACCTAACCTACCGCCCCCCCATATACATAAAATTTGTTTCCTTACTTTTTTGTTACAATCTCATCATTTTCCCCCTTCTCCCTATTTGACATTGAGTATTTTCTATTTCACAATATATAACATACAATTCTAGGACTCATTTACATCTTTATTTTCTCATACCAGAGAAAAGATGTGATATATACCTATCTGTGCCCTATATCTGTGCCCATATGTCACGTATGAGGATATCCTCAAGATATGTCCATTTAAGTAGAAATGATTCAAACTTATCATTTTTTATGGCAGAGTAATACTCCATCCTGTAGAAGAATCATAGCTTTTTTTATTCAATCTCCAGTTGAAGCACACTTGGGTTGTTTCCAAGATGTAGCAATCACAAATTGGGTTGCTATAAACATGGTACACATATGTCACTGTGATATGAGTCTTTTAATTCTTGTGTGTTTATACCTAGCAGGGCAATGGCCTGGTCAAATGGGACCTCCAATCCTAGATTTTTGAGGAATCTGCAAACTGATCTCCACAGGGGTTGTACGAGTCTACAGTCGCACCAACAGTGCAGAAGGATTCCTTCTTCTCTGCAGCCTCACCAACATTTGCTGTTGGCTGATTCTGAAATGGCAGCCATTCTATGTGGAGTGAGATGAAATCTCAATGTTGTTTTCATCTGCATCTCTCAAATGACTAATGATATTGAGCATTTCTTCATATGCTTCTTAGCTGTTCTTACTTCTTCCTCTGAAAAATATATGTTCATTTCAAATGCCCATTTTTTAATTGGGTCATTAAATTTGGGTGGGCTGATTTTTTTGAGCTCTTTATGTATTCTAGATAGTAGCACTTTATCTGAGGAACAGCTGGTAAAGATTTTTTCCCACATTGTTGGTTGCCTTTTGCACTGTTGGTGGTTTCTTTTTCTGTGCAGGAGCTTTTCAAAAGAATGAGGTCTCATTTGTTGATTTCCTCAGCCAATTCCTGTGCTATAGAAGTTTTGTTCATGAAGTCTTTCCCTAAGCCAATGTCTTCGAGAGTTTCACCCAACCTGTTTTGCAGTAGGTTAACAGTGTCTGTTTTAATATTTAGGTCTCTCATCCACTTTGATTTTAGCTTGGTACATTGTGAAAGAGTTAGATCTAGTTTTAGTCTTTGGAAAGTTAAATCCCAGTTTTTCCAGCACCATTTGTTAAAGAGGCTATCTTTCCTCCACTGAAGAATTTTGGCTCCTTTGTCAAAGATGAGGTGGCTCAGTGTATCTGGAATAGTTTCTGTATCTTCTAGTCTACTCCATTGATCCTCAAATCTGTTACATTGCCAGTACCACAAAGTTTTTATCACAGTGGCTTTATAGTATAGTTTCAGGTTCAGAGTTGTAATACAACCCACCATGTCCCTGTTCCTTAGAATTGCTTTGGCTATTCTAGATTTTTTGTGGTTCCAGGTGAAACTTTGGATTTTTTCTCTAGATCTGTGAAATATTCTGTTGGGATTTCAATAGGGATTGCGTTGAATGTGTAGAGTAGTTTTGGGAGTATAGCCATTTTGACAATATTGGTTCTTCCTACCCAGAAGCAAGGTATGCCTTTCCATTTTTTGATATCATCTTCTATCTCCTTTGTGAGAGTGCCATAGTTTTCATAGTAGAGGTCTTTCACCTCCTTTGTAAGACTGATTCCTAGGTATTTTATTTTTGGGGGTGCTATTGTGAAAGGGACTGACTCTCCAATTTCTATCTCAGTGGGTCTACTG
>PVIR01010690.1:0-48936 GCA_004026965.1 Petromus typicus | reverse complement strand
AGTTGGCCATCTTGAGTCTAACTTTTTTAATTGGACTGATATCCTTTCTTATGTGTCCTTTTTTATGCCTCAAATAGTATTTGTCATACAGTCATACAGTTTTCCCTTTCCAGCACTGTACTACCTCCCCTACTTTGTATAACACACATATACATATCCTTTTTATTCTGTATGGTAAACCGTTTTTCTTGATTCATTATAGTCATCTACTTTTGTGTACAGAAATTTACACTTTAATGAAAATTCTAATGGAATTATATAACTGTTTAAGGGATACTATAAAGAATTCTGTGCCAGTAATTTCAGCAATTTAAGTGAAATACACAGCTTCCTTAAAAAATTACTGAAACTAACACAAGAGCTGGAAATGCAGCTCAATAATAGCATTTGGCTAGCATATGTAAGCCCCTAAGTTTGATCCCTAGCACCTCCAAAATAAAAACAGAAAATGACAGAAAAAAATCTAAATAGCCCAATATCTATTTAAGAAATTGAATTTGTAGGAAAAACAAGTTACCATGAAAGAAATCCAGGCTCAGGTGACTGCATCTATGAATTATTTTAAGACGTGTAAGATAGCATACCAATCCTACCCTTCTTCAGAACAGGAAGAAGCACTCATTCCAGCATCATTTTAATATCCAACCCTTACTAAGAATGTTTTACAAGAAAATTGTACCCCAGTGTCTCTCATGAACTTGTTACTGAAACACAATACCAGCACCAACAACTTAAAAGAGCCGAGTGTGATGATGTATCCATGTAATCCTTGCTGCTCAGAAAGCTGAAGCCGGAAGCCGAAGGCCAGTCGGAGCAATTTAGACCATACTGTGAATTAAAGAAATGCAGCTCCTTGCTGACCCTGGGTTCAGGTCCGGGTACTGCCCAAAAACAAAAAAATGTTTTAGCTCTGCACTGTGAGAGCTAAAACTATAAAACACTTAGAAAAGTTATAACCATAAATTTTCATGACCTTTAATTAGGCACTAGTTTCCAGAGGTGATACTAAAAAGTGCAAACAACCAAAGAGGGAGAAAAAATAAATTGCACTCCATCAAAATTTAAACAAAATTTTGTGCTTCAAAAAACACGATGAGGAAAGTAATAAGACATCTGCTCTGGATAGGAGAAACTATTTTAGGGATCATGTGAGAGTATTTTGTTCAGAATATATGAAAAACCTTTTTTTTTTTTTTTTTTTTAGGTTTTTTTGAGACAGGGTCTCACTTTGTAGTTCAGGCTGGCCCTGAGCTCAGCCTCCAACTCACATCACAGCAATCCTCCTGTCTCTGCCTCCCAAGTGCTGGGATTACAGGCATGAGCCACCATGCCCGGCACTGTGGTATGTGGTACTGGTTGCTGCTGGGGTGAGTCTCCACACCCAGTATTGTTATGTGGTTACCAGGGATCGAACCCGGGCCCTTGTGCTTGCAAGACAGGCACCGGAACCACTGAGCTATATCTCCGGCCCTGAAAAACCTTTGTAATTCAACAATGAAGATCAGTTTTAAAATGGACAAAAGAATGGATATCTCCAAAGAAAATATACAAATGACAATAGTTGTGTAAAAAGATGTTCAACATGGTTTATCGTAAGGGAAATGCAAATCAAAATCACAGTGAGATACTGCTTTCCTATGTTATTTGTAATCAAAAAGCAGAAATGTTCAGGTTGGATAAATTGAAATCTTCATAACCTGATAGTAAGAATGTAAAGGGTTGTAGCTGCTTTGGGAACAGTTTGGCAGTTCCCTGAGTGATTACACATATGGTTGCCATATGATCCCAAAATTTCACTCCTAGAAATATACCCATATGAACTGGAAATATATTGACTCAAAAAATGGTACACAGATGTTCATAATTGCAGAATCAAGGACAACAAAAGAAACAGTACAAATACCTATCAACCAACTAATGAATAAATAATATGGTATAGCTGTACAATAGAATATTACTCAGCATTAAAAGGAAGGAACTATGCTGCATTAACGAAACTTTAACACATTAAGTGCTAAGTAAAAGCCATATATTGTACAATTCCATTTATATGAACTGTCCAAAGTAGGCAAATCCATAGTGGAAGAGAGTTGACTAGTGGTTGTTAAGGACTGAAGACCAGGGTGATTTAATAAGACCTTGTCTCAATAAAAAGAAGGAGGAGGAGAAGGAGAGGAAGAAGAAGGAAAATATAAAAAGCTGGAGATGTAGCCTGATGTGAGGGCCCTGGGTTCAGTCTACAGTACTGAAAAATAAGAGTAGGAGGACTCAATTATACCACTTGACATGACAATAATTATCCAGTGCTAAATAAAAAAGAGCCAGTAGTGACCACTGCACATGAATTGGCTTTTGCATTTGATGATTTCAACCATCAAATGAATGAATAGTACAGTTGAAATCATCAGCATCAGTTAAATCCATCATCATAAAGAAAAGAGCTCGGGCTCCATGTGTATGGGAGACCAGACAAAAGTGTATGCCACTAAGCCTGTTGATGATCCAGGATAAGGCAAAAATTTGTTTATATAATATGAGAGTGTGCCAATGATCTTAAGTACATGAAAATGTAGCAAGTTATGAGACTCCAGCTTTTCAAAAGATGTCATAATTTACATATTGTAGTAGTCAACAGCGAAGCAGTAACTGCCAATGGTGAAAGTTTCCTATGGCTATACTTTCAGGGATCATTTCTATAGTTGGTGAAAGCTTTCAGTCTTTTAAGCAGTTGCTGCATAGGATAACTGGATGAAAAATATTTGCCAGGATAAATGTTTAATTCAGTGAATCAAGCCTATTCTGGAAGTATATGCTGCACCATAAACATATTCATCAAGAGTCCAAGACAATGCCAAGATTCATAACATTCAAAACCATATATTGCTGCTTTGGAATGGAATCTTTAAAGGGTTCAAGTTCAAACTTTTCCTAATCTCCCACTTCCCATTTATCACCACAGCAAGAAAGTCTAGGATGACATCAGCATTGTCTGAAGACCATTTTTTGAACTGTTACATTCACAAGCAAGATAATATAGGCAGAACAGAAATCCACATTCGAAATTACTCTGATTTTACATAATGCTCTAGGGCTTGCAAAACACATTAGGGACATGCATCCTGATGTAGAGGTTCTGTATTTGGTGCTAAACACAACTGCATTCGTTCAACCAATGGCCCAAGACACAATAGTTATGTTGAAAACATACTATTTATGCCAGATGTTTTCCCAGACTATTTAAGCAACTGAATGTGACTGAATACTTCCAAGGGTTTTAGAAAGGTTTTTAACATGCTGAGTGCTATCCAGTACATTACAATAGAAGTAAGTTACAGAACAAGGCAAGAGTGGCATTTGGAAAAAAATTTTAAAGACATATGAACACATTCAAAGACTAACAAAGATTCTGCTGTTGATAAAAGAATAAATGGTAGTGCTTGTGAAACAACTATAATTCAACATTGGTAAAGAGGATATTCAAGGACTGGTTGGCATTAAGTTAAAGAAATTTCCAATCAGCAGCTGATTAAACTGAAGAGAAAAAACAAAAAAATGCTGAGTCAGAGGAAGAAGTGATAGCTGAGTTATACCAAGAAATTTCATAGCAAAGAAACTAGAGACAAAGGTATTTGCTACTATCCTCAGTATGTACAGATGTTAGAATAAATGAAAATCAATTACCAAAGATTCACAAGAGTTGACAGACCCAGGATGCTCTTCCTTCCTATAAAGAAATACATAATGAAAAGAAGAAGCAAACTGTTAAGTCAAGCTTTGGTATCTTTTTAAGGAGCATTGTTTCTGCTAAGCCACCAACAAGTAGCAATGCCCAGTACCCTCCATCTTCTATTCTCATGCATTGTCAGGAGACAGATGGTGACTGTCATTTGTAACATTCTCATTATCCAGCAACTAATTTTACTTAAGTGCTTCAAACATCCTTTAATGCAGTGTGCTCTCTGCTGTGTTGTTAATGGTTGGTGTGCATACAACCATTCTGTTTTTTAAATCTCCAGTATTTGATAAATTACAAGAGATATTCAACACATTCAGTATTATAAAACAAGTATCAGGACGAACTGCTTGCCACCCTAGAATGGAACGGGCCCATGTTGTTCAGCTGCCATTTAGTTTATCTCCTCATGTAATAGCACCATACCAGAGGATTCAGTGTGGGCCTCCGTTGCTAACAAGTTACCTTCGGAGATAAATGACTACAGACTGGCACTGGAGAGTGGGGGGTTCATGCTGTTTAGTTCACATAGAGCCTCCAACTCCCCAAATAGCCTTTCCATTCCTTTGCCACTGAGCCAGTCTGAGAGTGGATTGTGACAAACCCACACTAGTTGATGGGGATAACACCAACCAATAGACTCTTTTTGTTTATTTGATTTTTCAGGTTGCTTTTCATGGCATATTTTATGGTCACTGTGTGCGTATCTCATTTCATACCTCTCTTCCAGACATCTGTCTCGCCAATCTTCCAAGCCTTGTCTTCCACAATTCTGACTAGCAGGACAAGTCATTGGATATTGCCTAGGTATCTGTACAAATTTTAAGCACAGATCACTTCTCCTTCCACATAGTTACAGAGCTTGAAATTTTGAACATTAGGAAGATTTTCCCTCTCTGTCTTCTAGGGACACCTCAAATACCACTTCCACATGTACACCAAGTGAACCAATTTAAAAATCAAGCTTGAGACTGTTTCCTCCTCCCCCTCCATGGTCAGTGACATAGAGGGAGCTGGTGAACCACGGTGGGTGATGTAAGCGTCTGGACTACTACTTCACACATTTTACTCACACCCTCTGGTCCTATTGAGCTTGATTTTCGAATGTATGCTTTTCATATTACGATGAACTGCTCCTGGCCCCATCAGAAATATGAGCATATATAACAGAACTCAACTCATGATAGCAATTATAAGATATGATAATTTGGGGCCCCATAGGCCAACTTCCTGCTTTTAGAAGGACCTAATGCCATACCAGGGGCTGTTAAGAAGTAAAATCCCTTGTGGCGGATGGCATGGCCTTGATCCAGAGCTCTAGAGGCCTATATTGTTATCTCCCAATGTGACTTGATCTAAACAGCTGCTACAGTCCATTTTTGCTGCTCCAGGCTATACTTGGAGCAGGTAGCCTTCCATATCTTCAGGATATGAGATGAAGTGGCATTCTTACATGTGGAATTTGTTGCTTCAAGAACCCAAAGGCCTCCAGATGCTGTGCTTCATTATAGTCGCAGATGCAAGTCAGAAAAATTTGTGTTTTACTCTGCAGGGCATGTCTCCACATGCCACTGCTGACTACTGAACCCCTATAAATTTTATAAAAGTATCATATTCCTCCATCTTGGAGTTTACCTTCTAGCTTCTGCATGTATGTGACTTACCAAAGCCTCTGGCATGCAAGCCTTCTTTGTTTATTCTACCCAGTCAGTGTATACTTAATGTAACATACCAACATATGTTTTGTAGATGTTTTAGAACACTTCAGACTGTATTACAGTAGAGAGTGACAGCATTTACAAAGTCCTTGGAAAAAATTGGAAATAAATATCATCTCCACGTTAATGTAAAATACTTATCCTGATTTTTGATTGAAATATAAAAGAATTTATTCACCAAATTAATGTCCACAAAGCATACGCTAAACCCCTACTAATACCAAAGTCCAGTTGAGATACTACCTGGCGAAGCTTACTACGGTAGCATGTCCCCACTCTGTAGGACTCACAGTAGTACTAACCACCATCTTCCATGGGACACAACATTGTTTCTCATTTTCTGTCTCGGGTGCAATGGAAGATACTTCCAAAGGCTTCCAATTGGTCCTTCTTTCTATAATAGTTATTATCTAGAAGCCCAAGTATCCATACTTCAATTGCCAATAGATGTGTAGTATAATTATATACTTAGGGATCTGCAAGTGATCTGCAGGCCCAGTGAATTCGCCGGAAGCCAGACTTGATCTGTGCCCTGTTCCAATTCTGCAAGACCAACTCTAGCAGTGAGGACGTGAGGATATTTTGAGTCTCCAACTGTCAAAGTTGACTCAGTGTCTAGATCTAAATGATTATTTCCTTTCCCCTGTCTCAATATCTTGCCTTTGTAAATGCCCTAGGTCCTTTTAGGAAGTGACTGAAAGGAGCATTATAATAATACTCGTCACAAAGTGTTAATGGGAAAATTTTATACTGGTTGATCATGCTGTCAATACTTGAACCCACTAATCATCCTTCACTGCAGAAATAGTGAGATGTTTTCTGCTATGATAAAATAGAAAGGGTATGACACCACCAATAAAATACTCCTGCCTCCCCCAAGTCAAATCTTATGGATCAAAGATGTAGAACTAACAAATCACAATAAATACAGTAGAGCGTAAAAAAGAATATGACAAAATTTGTGAAATCCTGAAAATGGAAAGTTATGTGACAAATGACCCTGTTTCTTCAGAGTATAATCAACAAGAAATTTTTAAAAAATCATTTGGGATTGAGAAAAATTAAGAGGCACATCAGTCTCTTGCAGTATATAGACAGCCTTTATACTAATTCAAACAAATAAACTATTTTTTAAAAACTCCGAACATATGTGCACCCATGTTTATAGCAGCTCAGTTTGTGATTGCTAAATCTTGGAAACTACCAAAATGTCCAACAACTGGAGACTAGATAAAGAAGTTTGTGGTTCTTTTATAGAATAGAGTATTACTCTACCATTAAAAATGATAAGATTGAGTCATTCACACGCAAATGGATGTACGTTCAGGTCATCCTCATAAGTGAAATAAATAGGTCACAGATGTGTAAATATCATATCTTTTCTCTGGTATCAGAAAATGAAGGTGTAAATGAGTTCTAGTATATATAGTTTATATTGTGAAATAGAAAATATTTAAAAGGAAAGAAGGTGTAGGGGTAAATAATGAGGGGAAAAATAATATGGTAGTCATAAAAAATTTTATGTATATAGGGAGTGGGGGTTGCAGGGTGGGTGGGGGAAGGGGAAAAACAAGAATCAAGTCGTGTCATATTCTGGTACAAACTCTCAATGTTGAATGCAATGAGGGTGTGTATTTATAATGTACCAATAAAGATTTGAATTTTAAAAAAACTATGAAATGTTTGCTTACTATATTCAGGGCCTTAAATTTGATCTCCAGCATGGAAAAAATTATGAAAATCTTTGATGATATTAAGGAAGTATAGTTAAACTTTTCTTAGGTGACGGTGATATGTGGTTATATTTTTAATTAAAATAATTATAGATAAGATACTACACCTGAGTGGTGTCTCCTTTATAATCAGAGAAGATGGAGATGTTACATGTACATCAGTAGTTTTCAACCTTTAGCCAACCTACAAATCAGCTGGAGAGCTTATTAAAACACAAATTCTAGGGCTTTATTCAGTTGCCCATGGTAAGACTAATAAATGCACATTTCTAATAATATTCAAGATGACAGTAAAGGGGCTGGTACAATTTAACAGCATAACAATAGTAAAAAAAATTGGCTGTTGATAATAATTGAAGCTGGGTACTAAGGAAGCATGTCATCCATTATACTATTATCTCTACTTTAGTATATTTTGAAATTTTTAGTAATAAAATTAATATGCACAAATGGCAGATGGTAAGCAACAGCAATGCAGCCTCTCTAAGATTCAGAGGCCAGATACTGGAAAATAGCAACTTGGGGAAGAAAACAAAGAGAGAGGTGGATCTCTGGGAGCCAGGAAGACTCTGACAGGAAAATTGGAGCCTGCAGAGAAGTCCGAGAGTCAGAGCACAACCCAGGAAAACTGAGGGCAACTTATGCTTTCTCCCTGGGTCCTGACTCACGGTTCACAAGAAATGAATACTAAGTCTACAGAGACAGAGTGAATATGTGGAATCTGCAGAGGGGTTAAGGCAGAAGTCCATGACAGGGATGAAATCTTAAAAGCTATTGGAGAAAGGCAATGAGTCACCTGTAAAGGTAAACCCATTAGAACTATAGCAGACATCTCTACACAAACATTAAAGACCAGGAGGCCCTGGAGTGAAGTGTTTCAAGTGCTAACAGATCACTCCTTCCAACTCTAAGTTATATATTCTGAAAAACTTCTTTAAAATTGATGAGGAAGTGAAATACAGTGGTCCCTCAGTTCACAAACTTAATTCTTTCCACAATTCTGGTCCCAAAACAAATTGGTCAAGAACTGAATCAAATTCAACGCTTAGGTTCAGTGTTCACCTTCTGAGGAAATTTGATTCAGTTGTCATCCAATTTGGCTTGCAATCAGAAACGGGGAAATAAATTTACGAACGGAGGTACCACTGTATTTCCATGACGAGGAGCAAGAAATTCATGACCGCCAAACCAATACTACAAAAAATTCTCAAGAGTATCTCAGATAGACAAATGAAGCCAACAATGCCAATAAGTCAAAAAAAATTAATACACTTGGCAGGCTGAGTAGCTAAGTGAAAGGAGAAAAACATTCTTTAAAAAGGGGAAATTGGCAAAAGGAAAATAATGGAATGTCAGGAATAAGTCAGTATTTCTCTGTAATAGTTCTCAATATAAATTGTTTCAATTCCCCAAACAAAGACACAGTCTGAGAGAATAGATTAAAAAACAAAACTTAACAATATGCAGCATATAATAAACACATTTAATTTTTTTTGTTTTTTTAGGTTTTTTGAGACAGGGTCTCACTTTGTAGGTCAGGCTGGCCCTGAGCTCAGCCTCCAACTCCATCACAGCAATCCTCCTGCCTCTGCCTCCCGAGTGCTGGGATTACAGGCGTGAGCCACCACACCCAGCACTGTGGTATGTGGTGCTGATTTCTGCTGGGTGTGAGTCTCCACGCCCAGTAATGTATGTGGTTACCCAGGATCGAACCCAGGTCCTTGTGCTTGCAAGACAGGCGCTGGAACCAGTGAGCTAAATCCCTGGCCAACACATTTAGTTTTTTTAAAAACCCACAGATTAAACATAAAATGATGGGAAACAATATTCCATGGAATAGAAACACAGAAAAACCCAGGAGTTAGTATTTTAATTCAGACAAAATGGATTTCAAGCCAAGAGTGACTATTGGTTAAGGGAACAGATCAACAGGAAGAGTTAAGAATTATAAAGATGGGGCCGGGGAGTTAGCTCAGTGGTTCCGGCGCCTGTCTTGCAAGCGCAAGGGCCCGGGTTCGATTCCCCGGTAACCACATACCATACTGGGTGTGGAGACCCACACCCAGCAGCAACCAGTACCACATGCCACAGTGCCGGGCGTGGTGGCTCACGCCTGTAATCCCAGCACTGGGGAGGCAGAGACAGGAGGATTGTGATGTGAGTTGGAGGCTGAGCTCAGGGCCAGCCTGAACCACAAAGCGAGACCCTGTCTCAAAAAATCAAAAAAAAAAAAAAAAAAAAAGAATTATAAAGATATATGCACCAAATACTAGTGCGCCCAACTTCATAAAGCCAATACCAATGGACCTAAAAAATAAAATACATGCCAATAGAGTTGTAATGGGGGAACCTAATACTCTACTGTCATAAATGGACAGATCAAGTAGATTTTAAAACTCAACAAAGAAATATCAGAACTGAACCAAACTTTTGGACAAATGAACTAAATAAATATTTAGAGTTTCCATCCAACAACAACAGAATATATGTTCTTCTCAGCAATACTTCCTCAAAAGTAGACCACATACTTGCCCCCAAAAGCATACTTAAATAAAAACAAAAGAATAGAAATTATCTCATTCATATTATTGGATCACAGGGCAATTAAATTTGAAATTAATGGCAAAATTCTCCATAGGAACTATGCAAACACATGAAAATTAAAATTAATTAAAAATGAAATAATATCCTCTTGAATAGTCAATGGATCACAGATGAACTTAAAGAAGAAATCAGACAGTTTAAACAATCCAGAACCATACACTAGAACTTAAGTGACACAATGAAAGTATCCTGAGGGAAGTTTATAACAATAAATTCCCACATCAGAAAAACAAAGTGGATTGAAATAAATAACCTAAAAATGTCCTTCAAGATCTTAGGAAAACAAGAACAATCCAAACCCAAAGCTAGTAAAAAGGAAATTATATAGATCAGAGCTATATGTCTAGCAACACATGAATGGATGAAGAAAAGTATTTTTACATATACTACTCTGTAGTAAAGAAGGATAAACTTGAGCCATTTGTAGCAAAATGGATCCATCTCGAGACCATAATATTAAGTGAAGTAAATAAGACACACAAGAGTAAATATTGCATGGCTTGTCTTATGTGATAAACTCAAAATAGATATAAAGAGCAAAATAAAAGACAGAGAATAGGAAAAAGAAAAAGAAAAAATGTATTGTGATCTAGCACAGTCAATGTATCTAAAAGTGTACTTTGATTTAATATAATTATCTTCCGTGTTTTATATGTTTTTGATCTGTTAGGCTGATTGGTAATCTGTATGTATGATAAGGTTATCATAATGTTTTCAGGATTTAAAAGATGAATTAATCTGATGCTGCAAAATAACAACAAAAGATTTATAGAGAAAAGAGGGAAAAAGAATACAGATATGTGCATGGACCAATTCTTCACAATGATTATGATCATTATGTACTACACACAGGTGCTAATGAAAATCTTTAAATATTCATATGCCGACATCTGACAACTTCTTTATGTCTGCCATTGATGTTCTTGAGCTTTTACATACTGCTATGTATATTGTTACTATAAATCCATCTCATTTTATTTATCCCTTGTAGCTAGGGCATTATATTGATTTTATCGATGTGTGTTGGTAGGTTGCACTATGTATGTGTTATATGTGAGAGTGACAAAGGGTCATAAAGCATTTATTACCAAATATGAAGATTAAGTCTAGGGAGGGTGAGAAGCGCTAACTGAAGGCAATTTGTGGAGAAATGAAGGGCATTGAGAAGAGCAAGCCCTTGTGGTTTAAGAGTAGCCATTAGAAATCATCAAAGCAAGGTCCTTCCCAGATCTGCTAGGATTTCCACTTTCCTGAAAAGGAAAAAAGAAAAAGAGGAGGAGGAGGAAGAGGAAGAGGAAGAAGAAGAAGCAGCAGCTTAACTAATGAGATGTATTTTTTAGTTCTCCTGGGACATTTTCTTGTTCACTATTTGGGATTTCCTGACTATTTGAGCTGGTGAAATAATTCTGAATACACATTGATTTTTCTCCACCTCACAGCAGACCGGTTATTAGCACTGCAGGAGCTTGTCAGATAGTTCCATTTTCAACAGACAGCTGTCTTGTAGCAGGTACTAACGACCCGAGAACTGTTTAAGAAAAATAACCTAAGACAACAGAGGAACTTTAAAAAATTCTACTGTCTAGGCCTCACTCTCAGAGATTCCGACTTAACTGATGAAGAGGGGCTAGGTACTGGAGAGTTTAGGCTCCTCCGTGATTCTGTAATCAAGAAGTAATGGAGGTCAGAATTACCTAGAGCTAAACGACACAGACCACTGACTGTACCTTCAATTTCTCGTTTAGTAGGTCAGATGCAGGGCCCAATATTTTACATTTTTAATTGTTACAATTACTGGTATAATTTAGATATACATAATGATCACATTCATCATATGAAATTTATGCCTGTACATGATATATCTTTACTCCTCTTCTTTCCCATTCCTGTCTCTTGTCTCCAACCCTTCCTCCCCTTCTTTTTTTTTTTTTTTAGGTTTTTTGAGACAGGGTCTCACTTTGTAGTTCAGGATGGCCCTGAGCTCAGCCTCCAACTCACATCACAGCAATCCTCCTGCCTCTGCCTCCCGAGTGCTGGGATTACAGGCGTGAGCCACCACGCCCGGCACTGTAGTGTGTGGTACTGGTTGCTGCTCGGCGTGAGTCTCCACACCCAGTATGGTATGTGGTTACCGGGGATCAAACCCGGGTCCTTGCGCTTGCAAGACAGGTGCCGGAACCACTGAGCTAAATCCCCGGCCCCCTCCCCTTCTTATTTACAAAGCTTTGTTTCCATTTTATCCTTCTTTTCTCATTTTGTCTTTATATTTCCTTCCTTTCTCTCTCCTTCTCCCTGGTTCCCCTTCCTTTTGAACAATTTCTTCCTATTTCACAATATCTAGTATAGATTTTGGTCCTTATTTGTACTTTCAATTTCTCACAGCAGAGAAACTAATATTTGAACATGTCTGTCAAATTTCACATAAGAATATGGTCTCAAGTTGCACCCATTTACCTAGAAATGTCTCAAGTTTAGCTTTCTGTATGACAGAGTAGTACTCCAATTTATTTTTCTAAAACGTTCTTTGTTGATGGGCTTTTGGGCTTCTTTCAAAAGTTAACTAATATAAACTGTGCTGCTATACACATGGGTACATATATGTCACTGTAGTATGATACTTTTAGTTTTGGGGAGGGGATACCCAGGAGAAGAGTAGCTGAGTCAAATGGGACCTCTAATCCTAGTTTTTATAGGAATTTCCACAGTGGTTGCACCAGTTCACACTCCAAACAACAGTAGAGAAGGGTTCCTTTTTCCCCACAGCCCCTCCCTCTAGCTTTTGTTATTGATCAATTTCCTGATAGCAGCCATTCTTTCTGGAGATATAATCTCAGCACTGTTTTCATTTGCATCTCTCGAGTGATGAGTGATGTTGAACATTTTTTCATATATTCATTTGTTCTTGGTACTTCTTCATCTGTGAAGTACGTATTTATTTCAGATGCCCATTTTTCGATTGAGTCTTTACATTTATAGGGTCTGTTTTTTTTTTTTTTTAATTCTTGATATGTTTCAAATAGTAGTCCTTTGTCTGAAGGACAACTGGCTAAACACTAACAAGTGCTTCACTGACACAGCTGTCTGCAGATACACCAAGGACACAAGGCCCTTGTGTGCAGTGGTTGTCTGGAGGAAAATCACTCGTGTAACTGAGTTGTTGAACTAGCCACTTTTTTTTAATAGGACACCATTTTTATTTGGAAGTGTGCTGACATATTTTGTCGTAGTTATCCCCCAAAAATAAGGTCAGCCAGTCATTTCAAAGAAAACAACTGGCAATATTTGTTTCCAATGACAAAACCTGAGCTTCGAGCTGGAAACCAGAGATTTGGGAAACTTGTGTCTACCATGATGAGTTTGACACCATACTAATATTTAAAGATGTTGGTAGTAAAATACTGGGAGTGATATTCATGAATGCAATTTAAAATTTTTTTATTTTAGTTTTTGCAGTGCTAAGGATCAAATTTAGGTCCTTGTGCATGCCAGGCAAACACTACCACAGAGTTACATTCCCTAGCCCATGGATATAATGTTTTGACACAATATAATGTGTCAGCATTTGGGAAATCTGCATAATTCAGTAAAACAGTGTTTTCAAAAAAAAACAGTGCATAATGTTACAAAGTCATGCATGGGTGACACAGACATTCAAAGGAAAGGGACTAAGTTGATTTTAATGTAATAGAATATGATATGAGTCCAGATTCCACACTGCAACAAAAATGTAGAAAAAAGAGTATTCACAATTATTTGAAAAATGCCACAAAAATACTCCCCCTTTTCCAACTCTATTGTGCTGGACAAGATTTTCTTCACTTACCTTACAAAACTGAGAGTAAAATCAAATATGAAAATCTAGATGTCTTTTGTTAAAGTGGGTATTAAATATTTGGGGGGAAAAAGTGAATGTCACTCATATTTTTATAGTCTTTTAGGCAAATATTAATTACCATAAATTATTAAGATTAACATGTGGTAAGTACATTATTAAAGTGAATTAATATTTTTTGTTAATTTCTATTTTAATTTCTAATAATAATAATATTGTCCAGTAAAAGTCTTATAAGCATAAACTCATCAGGGTATTTAATAATTTTTAAAATATAAAAGGGTCCTGGGCTGGGGATTTAGCTCAGTAGTTCCGGCACCTGTCTTGCAAGAGAAAGGTCTGGGCTGGATCACTGGTGACCACATACAACAATACTGGGAGTGGAGACTCATGCCTACCAGAAGTCAGAACCACAGTGCTGGATGTGGTGGCTCACCCCTGTAATCCCAGCACGTGAGAGGCAGAGGTAGGAGGACTGCTGTGATGTGAGTTTGAGGCTGGTTCAGAGCCAGCCTGAACTACAAAGGGAGACCCTGCCTAAAAATAAAATTTAAAACACACACACACACACACACACACACACACACACACACACACACACACACACACATGGTCCTGAGACCAAAAAAAGCAGGGAACTGCTGTTCTAGAGTTCCAGGAAGGTTTTGTTTATTGATTTTGATAGTGGCTACTTGGAGATTTATTTCATAGCTTTTTCTTAAAATTTATATGCAAATTTCATGAGTTTTTATTAATGTTAAATTTCATATTTCAAAAGTTGTACTTAAGCCAGTTGCTTCTTGATGTTTTAGAAAGAATAGAGTTTAGTAAATGAAAGATTCATCACAAGGGCCTGGGATTTAGCTCAGTGTTTCTGGCGCCTGTCTTGTAAGCGCAAGGACCCGGGTTTGATCCCTGGTTACCACATACAATACTGGGCGTGGAGACTCACGCCCAGCAGCAACTAGTACCATATACCACAGTGCCAGGTGTGGTGACTCACACGCAGCAGCAACCAGTGCCACACACCACAGTGCCGGGCGTGGTGGTTCACACCTGTAATCCCAGCACTTGGGAGGCAGAGGCAGGAGGATTGCTGTGAGTTCAAGGCTGAGTTGAGGGCTAGCCTGAACTACAAAGTGAGACCCTGTCTCAAAAAAAAGATTCATCATGAGATGTTTATATATTTTGTCTACCAATAAAAGTTTTCTGTGTTTGAGAAAAAAAAAAAAAGGAAGTGATTCAAGTTCTCTCTCTAGGTGACAGTGGTTATGGGATTTAAAAAAAAAGTAATAAATATCATGCCACTTTCTGTACTTTATCTTAGCCCAAAGGGCTGAGAAGAGATGTTCATGCCACCTTCTATAAAGCATGAAGATAACTGGAAAGTGGTATGCAAAGGTTGGTCACTATTCCAATTGCAGAGTACTGCCGTATAGTCATGGACTGCACAGGGACACTTCTGTCGGTGGTGACTGCATACTCCCTTGAGGTCCCAAGCAGCCTGAGCTATGGAAGCCAACAGCATCAAGGCTCCTATAATTATGTGCTCCAATGTTTAGAGAATGCATCTCCATTGTTACTGACACGTGACCACCTATCGGTTCAAAAGTTTCTCGTAATTACCTGCCTGTGACTTCTAAGCAGACTTTTGAGAACTCCTAAAGCCATGTTCTGCCATTTCTTTCCATTCCAAAATTCTTAGAGTGAAATTTGTTGCACAGGGCTAATAACTGTTTTATTATGCTTTGTTTTGGTTTTTTTGTTGATAAATGTAACTTCTCTTCCAAGTAGTATTTAATCATCTGATTTCTTTTAAATGACTCAACTTATGTTTGTCTTGATATCTAAAACATCAAATGTCCCGTGGAAAGAAGAAGAGGATACATTGTATATAAATAATAAGAACATTGATAGAATGGGAGCAAACACACCCTCTGTCTTTTTTCTGAACGTTTGTGAGGCAAGACTTGTGGCAATCACATTCTCTCTCTGTGGGAATAAATAAATAAATAAAGCAGAGGACTTTCATTTCCAGCCAGTTGTCATAGCAACTTTTGACTATTCAGAAAGGAAGGAGTTCTCATATCTTAAGTCCCGATTCCAGAAGAACTAAAAGACACAATGACTAAAAGCAACATGAAAGAATGATTTACAAGATGTAATAAAATTGGATATTTGTTATTCAGAACTTTTCCTGTAAATGTGTGTAGTTTTCTCCTGACATATTTACATTTCCCCTTATAGATTTCAGAACTCAACAGACTCATAATAGCTACCATTTATCATTTCTTACACGCCAAACACATAGACCATCACATACATTATGTTTTTTTAATACTCTCAGCAATACCATATAAGCACAGCACTATTTTTGTTCACAACAGATAAGGAAATTGAATGTAGATAGATAAAGCAATTTACTCGACATCGCACAATAAAGAGCTCATCCTCTTAGGCTTCAATACAACCAACCACTTCTTCCAACAACCTTTATTTTTCTGGTCTTCCTCTTAACTCTCCTGGCCAAATACTGTACTGTCTCTATTGCTTTTGCCTGATCCGTAAACGCCTAGGACTTGCACTGTTGTCTAACCTGATGATGTCTTCCTTTCTTATTGTTTTAAATGCTTTCTTTGTACAGATCATTCCCAAATGTCCAACTCCAGTGCACCTCAGATCATGTTTTTAACTACTTGCTTAAGACTTGGATCTCTCAAAGATCTTTCAAAGGTAATAAATCTACAATAATTCTTTCCTTCCATCTTCTCTGTCTCAGCAAGCATCAGCACTATCAACCCAGATGCTCAAGTCAAAATCTCCTGATTATTCCTGATTTCTCCCTTCCTTTCACACTCTTTCCTATAGCTAGTATATTCACAAGTCAAGTCAGATTTATCCATAAATCCTATCTCCAATCTCATTTTCACCTCTATCGCTATCCTTTCAATGAACGCCCCATCTTTTTTAGGCTCCTAACCAGTAACCTTGTAACCACACCCTTTCTTGCCTCCAAAGAACAGCCACAATGAGCTTTCAAAATGATAAATCAGGTCATACACATTTTAAAGCCTCCAGTGGCTTTCCATCACTCTTAGCATAGGATTTAACTTCTCATTACAGGCTAGACCGCTTGGCACGGTCTAGTTTGTGCTTCCTGCTCCTGGCTTCCATCATTCTTCTTTAGCTATAATGTTCTTTTTTTCCTCTCAAACATATCGAGCTTTTCCTTTTTCACGAGTATTGCAATAAGAATGATATGAACTATCTCAAATATTCCTCAACGCATCTTCATCACTGGCTTTTTCATCAGTCAGATTTCAACTCGGAGAACATCTGCTTAGAGTTTATCTCATTTACATTTGCCACTTGTTTTGACTTGCAATCACATCCCTTGTTATTTTCTTAATAGCACTTACACATATCAGAAATCTTTGTCTTCACCACTTCCTATTAATATAAGGCTCCATAGCACCAGGGAAACTTCTTTCCTGGGTACAATCTCAAAGTTTAATGCCACATACAAGGGGCTCAATAAACACTCACAAAAAGGAAAAAAGAGGCGAGGAAAGAAAGAAGGGAAAGAAGAATTCAATGTCAGAACTATATACCAGAGTTGTTTTATTCCAGTGTTGCTTCTTAACTACCTCCCACCCGTGCTGGGCTTCGGGACACACTGTCCCAAAATATGGCACAGTGGCTTTGGAGGAATCTGCAGGAGCCAGAGTGTCATCCTTCACTCAAATTTTTTCCTCAAAGAAGGCCACAAAATAAATCTTTTCTGGAGGTGACCACCCTCTCCCCAGAGAAAATTAACATTCTTAGGTCTCAAAACACAAGGTCATAGAGAAAAATCAAAACAGGCCTTGCTAAACCTGCCCATGTTAATTATTGTGTCTTCCTTCCTAACTGTGTCTTCCTTCTTCTTTAGTTCCCTTCCTCCCTTCTGTTTTCATCTTCTTTCCCCCTAGATTCCACATTCTTGTCTTTCTGGCTTGTTTTTCTGAACACCGTGTTCTCCAGTTGCATCCATTTTGCTGTAAATGACATGATTTTGTTCTTCTTTATGGCTGAATATTGCTCTGCTGTCTGTGTTCTTCTCTTGTTAATCTGTCTGTTGTTACAGGGGCCTCAGTCATGAACCAAGCAGTGGATAAAAAAGATTTCTTCTCTCTTATATATATAGTTTAGCTTTTCACAATGATTTCCAGTTTTGCTATTTGATGTAACCCTGAACCGATACCTAAATCCCTCAGAATCCTGAGTATGAAATGGTGATGAAAGAGACACACTGTCAAAGAATAAAATTGAAGAGTCTCTCAACCCAAATATACATCTTTCTCCGCAAGCTTTTTTAGCATCAGGAGGGGAAAGACCAAAGAAAGGAAACCACAGTTCAGCTTTTATTTCCTCAGCAATGAGGACTAACTTCCTCAAAAGAATCAGACGTATTCCCTGTCGCATCTTTTTCCTCCAAATTGCAAGATGCTTAAATTAAGTAGTTTTCTAATAAAGAATATTATTCCAAACTGTTAATTTTGCAACTTGAATTAACCATCCTATGGCTTCTTATTTATTTTCTTTAAGGTTTTCTGAGACAGGGTCTCGCTTTGTGGTTCAGACTGGCCCTGAGCTCAGCCTCAAACTCACATTACAGCAATCCTCCTGCCTCTGCCTCCCGAGTGCTGGGATGACAGGCGTGAGCCACCACGCCCGGCACTGTGGTATGTGGTACTGGTTGCTGCTGGACGTGAGTCTCCACGCTCAGTATTGTATGTGGTTAACGGGATCGAACCTTGGTCCTTGCACTCACAAGGCAGGCACTGGAACCACTGAGCTAACTCCCCAGCATCCCCATTGCCTCTTTAAAAAAATAAATAAATAAATTGAGCTTATTGGTACATTTTAGGAATACATGAGAATTTGTACCTGTACATGATATATCTTGATTTTTATTTTTTCCCATCCTTCTGCCCTCCCTTTACTTCTCTTCCTTGAGTGGAAGATGGAAGAGCACAGTTGTGCTTTTATGTATACAGGAGGGGGATATTTTAATATTTTTGATATTAAAATCAAATTAATATTTTATTAATATCAAAAATATTAAAATATCCCCCTCCTGTATACATAAGCTTTGCTTCTGTTTTTTTCCTTTTTACCTTTGTCTTTTATTCTCACTCCTAAATTATTGGCACTAAAATTGTATCTCAACAACATATGACACAGGAAGACAAGAGGAAGGTAGAGAAAATCTGGACATAAGGACCTAAAGGACAAATAAGCAAGGGATGGGCTTTCTTCACAGCTGCTCCCTCTACACTGACCTCGAGTTGCTATGAAGTTCAGTCACTTCTTAGGAGAAGAAAAAGGAAAAATAATAGAATACAGGGATATTTTTCCACACGGAATGGAGTTTTAAATTATACACGTTTCTAAAGGGTTTGAATCTCAAATATCTCACTCTACTTCTCGCACCCAAAAGAAGCATGCCAAGGCCTGAGAGAAATAAATTGTTATAATTTGCATGTTAGTTGGCTTTCAGTAGACTTGGCTCTTAAACCTTTTAAATGTCAAGGATTTTAGCATTAAAACACTTAGCTTTCAACACCCTAGAAACTCGCAATGCTAATGTTTTTGTTTTGTATTTTAACAATTCTTTGGTTGAAGGCTTTCATCTTTGAAACACTTACATTCCTAATAAGTAAAAAACTTGCAGGGGGTTTGAAGAGTTTGGGCCATAATGATGGGATGAAAATTAATTTTACTCTTGACCTTCGTATTGACTTGCTGTGACCTTGCAAAAATGCTTTATCTTTCTGTAGCTTTAAAGGTTTTTTTTAATTTAAAAAAAAGATATAATTTTGAGCTCATTGAATAAAATGGACAAACGCAGCATGGTTATTTGTAGATGTACTCGTATCAAATCCAATTATGTAAATGCTATTTTAAAACATCTTTCTAATTCTGTACTGTATGATTTCTAAGATTCATACAAAGAAAACAAAATTTAATTTGATATTCTGTCAAAACCTAATATATCTGCAGTTTCCTTTCAGTTATTGGAGTGGAAGAGCCTTAGTAAAATTGAAATAATAAAATATCAAGAATTAATTTTGTCTTCTATTCTGCACAGAACCTCTCTCTACTCCGCATGAAAAGTTTTTATTACTTGATGCCCTATGCTTATGTTTCTGGCCTTGGATCTATAAACACCACAATTTTATATGAAAAGATATTTTATGTAAGAAGAAATACAGATACTAAAAGAATCAAAGCTAGTTTCTCTGGTAAAGAAAGAATGCAAACTAAAATCAGATAACCTCTTTACTTTTTCTTTGACAAATATTAAAATTAATATTGGTAATAGACTGAGGATATGGCTCAATGGTAAAGCACTTGCTTATCATGCACAAGACCCTGGACTCAATCCCTGGCACCACAAAGAATAACACTGGCAAATACTTAAAAATTAAACTTTTCAGTATTGGCTGAGGTATAATGAAACAGATGATCACATACTGCCATTGAGTTTAAACTGATAAGACCTTTGTGAGGGACAATTTGACAAAATCTATCCTAAGATTAAAATTTTGCTTGAGTAGCATGGCAGTACACACACAAAAATACAGATGATCAAGTAGCTGTGGAAATATAATCTTATTAGAACATTTGTAACCTTTTAAATGTGGGTGACACTAATTAATGGGAATCTTTAGCCACATACGAGATGGATATCAGAGGTAGACTAGTTCTAAAGTGAAAATAAAATAACAGTTTATTATAGAAAGAAATACAGCTGGCTTCTCCACAGAGCAGCCCTGGACAAAGGCACATCTCATATTTATATTTATGGGTCTTCCACCCTTTTCCTGAACAGTCTGCTTCCAGAAATGGCATCAGCTAATTATAAGTAGAAAAGCTAGGTGGAAATACGGCAGGCAGACAGACAGGGCAGGCCCTTGGAAGAAACTCACAAGAAAGGAGACTGTCACAGAAAATCCTGGAAAACAGTGACCAATGAAGGCCTCATTCTCCTGAATAGCTAAGTCAGTGGGGAGTCAAGGTCTAGATTCACCTCCTCCTTCCCCAGGAATGTAGTAACTGTGAATTTCCTGGGACAAAGAGGAACCTGGAAGAGCCTCCTGATGGGGGGGACCCCCTATACGACTTAATTTCTCATTGGACCCCATTTGATCAAGATTGCTTAAACAACTGTACTTGTTATAATTTCATTGGTTTGCCCATTTCTTTTGAATCTTATTGGAAGCCCCCACCTTAAACCCGCCTCACCTCACGGCTTTGCTCCATAAACACCCTCTGAAAGTGAGGTGGGTGGGTTCCCCACCTTTCCGGTTCCCCTGTTTGTCTCTCTTAGGCAGAAGCTCTCTCTCAATAACTTTTCCTACTCAAACCTCCGTCAGTCATTCCTAAAATTCATTCTTTGATTTTAGAGAACATGAGCTCGCGTTTTAACTGGGGAGCCAGGCCTTGCCCTCCTGTGTCAAGCTTACTTCTTTGATGAAACATTTGCTCCCCCTCAACTGCGGCGTCTTGTTCCTTTGATTAACCATTTGCTTCACCCTCTACTGATCCTGCACGTGCAGCTGCCTATTTGCTTTTGGCCAGGCAGCTACTTCAAGTCCTGCCAGTTGCCCTATTTCAGGAACCTAAGCTGGCACAATCACTTTTGGGGGGAAAAAACTGCCATGATCTGATAGGCTGATGATGTGTATGTTTTATGACCAAGTAAGTTCTATTCCTCAGCATGTCTTCAAGAAAAATCTTTGCACATGTGTTTATATCCACACTGTCTGCAGGACCAAGAAAGCGGGACAATCCCAATTGTCTATCAACAATACAAACAATGAGCACAGCGATAAAGATAAATGGATCGTTGCCGCACAAACTGACATGGATGGTCTCAGAAACACTGTGGAGAGGGAAAAGCAGGTTGCAAAATAATATCTATGAATATATAGATAATATGATTTTGAGAATACCAGAATATATCACCTCCAAATGTGCCTCTTTAACATATGGATTATTTTGAGCTAAAGGCAATTAAGAAACAACAGATTTAGGTAAAACTCTTTACCACCCACTACTACTCTAAAGTATGGTGTAGCATCCTCCTTTTATCAAAAAATTTACATTTATAAAAGAAATTTACCTTTGTAAAAGGTGTCTGCCAACTAACAAGTAAGCTACTACTGGCAGATACAATTGTTATCATCTAAAAGATTTACCTGTATAAGGAGACAACATTTATTCCCACACATTCCCTCCCAGACATTTCTTTCCATGAAGTTAGGAAGGCAGAGGGTAAAGCAATGACAATAGATGAACTTTTGAGTTTTGGATGGTCCCTGAGTAACCTAAATTATCAAATTGCAAATATTCTGTAACCACTTATTGGAGATAAAAGTAACCAAGGGAATTTAGAAATGATGGATCCAACTCCCAAGGAGTCGACTTACTAGGTGTTTAAGGTAATGTAAAGTAACAAGAAACAAGTTAAATATACACTCCCTTGGCAATTCTGGTTATTAAATAGTGATGAGTGGTTCCTGACATGGTATGAGGCAAGTCTGGACTCTTTCCAGTTCAAGCAATAGCTCCAGCCTTAGAGAAGGCAAAGGGAAAAGGTACACTAAAACATCAAAATGTTAGGAAAACTTGAGTGACTTGGAAAAGATTAGGAAAGATAAAGGTGAGAGATAAGAGATTTAAAAGTCTTAAACAGTTATTAAGAAAAAGGATTTATAAAGTGCATATTGATGTAGTTAAAATATAGGATTTCATGTAACACTAGTGAAGGTTGGATAGAGTAATAAGAGCCTTGATATGAAAAGATTGAAGCTCAAACAGATATACCCTACTTATCCTAATTTGGAAGAATTTTAAAAGCCGGAGATGAAAGATGACAGTGAGAATTCTAATTTTAAATTATTTGAAGTAATAATTCTATAATTTGTATAAGGATTATTTAAAAAGCTAGAATCCATTGACCCAAGCTGCTAGCTCGAGACCCAGGGTCGTATATACATGAACAGGTAAGACGATCAGGTGGTGGATAAACGAACTCTCTAGTACTTCTTGAACAAGATATTGTGTTTCTAAAATCTTTGGTAAAGTCTTAATAGGGACTAGAGTTAGATTAGAAGGATATTGGAATGCCTGATATAGGGGTCCTGGGTCCAGTTGTTGCTACTGTGGCTGCGAAAAGCAGCATCCATCTCTGAGCAATGAACTGTAACTTTTCCTTTAAATCTTTAATCCTAAGGACCTGATGGGTTGAAATATATCTTTAGCCTCCCCTCCCTTACAAAACTGGGCCTGGCATTGTATTCCTCAGACAGCGCACTAGTTCTACTCTACATGGATGATGGTATAGAAATTCGAGACAATTTTTAGCCTAGGATTGTAGCCTGCAGTCTAGACCAGCCCAATAAGAGAACCAAATGTTGCTTCAAAATGGGGAAAAGATTTTGTAAAAATTAATGATAAGTAGAGATGAAGGAGAAAAGTAGCTGAGAGACATGAATGGCATATGTAATGTTGGAAATCTCATACTAACACCTCAAGAGAGACTCAGAGCAAAGGATGACATTATGTCTTGATTGAATTATACCACATCCTATGAATTGCTAAGACCACTCCCGCTTTAGAACATTGACAAAGTGGAACAATGCCTGAAAACCTGAATGGTCTCATTTGCGGAGACATTCTGCTCAGATGATACAGTGATGAACTGGATCAGTTGATAAAGACTCTAGTCATGTGCCCATCTCTGTGACTTAAATTTTAGGTTCCACCTAAAGCCACACTGAGATGTGATGTAGCCCGGCATGGTTGATATTCCAATATTGGAATTCATGATCATACATAATGTATTTCATAATCACTGACATTGCTGATTAGATCGAGCCCAAGCCTCTTTAGGGTATGATCCTGATGACACATGACAGAAGAAGAATTGAATGTACTTAATCATCATCTACTTTCTTTTAAGTATTTTTCTTTCTCTTTTTTTGCGATGTTGCGGATTGAACACAGGGCCTGGCACATGCTAAATAAGCTCTTTACCACTGAGCTACATCCTCAGTCTCTGACCAGCTAATTTCTATACTGCATTGTTCTGTATAAGTTAATCAGAGATGCAAGTAGTTGTAGATCAAAAGGGCCAATGAGTACAAAATATGAAAATGTATGCAATGGCTTGATAGGATTGATGAGTGTTTCTTCTATCCCACACTGGCTTCCCAAAATGTGGGAAATATTCACAGGGGGTATTATTCCTATATCTGTCATATAAGTACAACACTAATATGTGCCCAGACAAATATAATCATTAGCTATAAGAGAGCCTTGGCCAAAAGTCAGAAGACGGCTTATGTGGTAAAGAGTTAACCTTAAAAAAGTGAGGTTCAGCCTTTCAGTCCTCAGAAGGTAATCTCTGCGAACTGGAAATATCTGCCTGATATGATGTCTTTGTACATCTGGGGATGACAATACTTTAAGAGATCAAAGACCAGGGTTCCTGAAGCTTTTGCTGGGCCTTGGGGGATATGAGGGACCATCTCGCACTGGGTGTACATCCACAGCAATGCACAGGTCAGTGTGGAGATGTCTGTGGAGGGCCCACTCCCCTACTGTGTAGACTGGGTGCTGGGTGTGTGTGTGTGTGTGTGTGTGTGTGTGTGTGTGTGATCAGACTCAGAACCTTGTGCTTCCAGGAAGGTGCGGCACCACCAGACTGGGTGTTAAAACTGTCAGAGGAGCAGATAACTGTGAAGTCATTTCAGAATTGTGGCTGGAATCCCACGCACTGATCAGTACTGGGTGAAGTTCCACCCAGCTGGCCTGGGTTTTTTCTTTGATTCTTTCCTTTTTTCCCTAGATGTAACCAACTGGACTGAGGATGAGATGAGGGGCAAGAATGTCTTTTATTCTTGGCATTCACTTGCATCTTAGTAACCTTCTCATCAGTGAGATATAATATCTGACAACCACAACTTGATGCCCAGGTATTTTAAGTGAAAGCCATGGTACTTGCATTAAAGAGCATTAATCAAAAAATACATTGATCAAGTCAGAAATGCTGTTATTAACTTTGTCTTCTCTCTCCTATTTCACATGTACAATTGATCAGCACGTCTCGTTCATATTCCCTTTTAGCACGTCTGCAATCCAGCCACTTCAAGTATTTCGCTGCAGATCCACTTCCAGTGCCTTAGTTCAGGGCACAGTCTTTCTGTTTCCCACACCCTTTTATTACAACAGTCTCTTCACTGCCTCGATCCATTCATTGTGTTTTGAGCGTCCAGTATATAGCACTTTTAGAATCCAGCAATAAAGAGTGAATAAAATAAAGCCCCTGGCTTCATGAGGACTCTATTGTTGTAGAAGGATGTGATGAATATATGAGCCAGTATTTAATATATAACAGTGATAAGTGCTATAGACAATCTGTGGTCCAGCATGGCGGGAATGGACCTTGGGCATTCCCCTAGGACAACTCAGGCTCGACTCCATGATATTCTTTAGACAGTGTGGCTCTAGTGGTGTGGTATGAGCAGGAGCTGGAAGACAGCTTGTGAACTGGACCTGCTCTCTCCTGCTTCTGAGAACCCTTCTGCCCCTAGCTCAGTGGTTCCGGCGCCTGTCTTGCAAGCGCAAGGGCCCAGGTTTGATTCCCCGGTAACTACATACAATACTGGTGTGGAGATCAAGTCCTCAGTTCTTCTAGCCATTTGAGATGTCCCAGTAAAGATGACACACTCATAAATAGGACCATGTAATTTACCCAGTCACAGCCACGTCACCCAGGTGAGCAAAAACTTTCTAGCCAACCCATTTCATCATTATCATGACGATGATGATGATAATAAATGTTTATTGTGTTAAGTGCTAGTTTTTGATGCCATCTATTATCTTCCAAACATAAACTGACAGTTTATGAACAATATAATGAAATACAGAATAATGAAAAGTTGCTACTTCAACAGAAACAGAGGTAGTCAGAGAAGGCCTTACTGAGAAAATGGCATTTGATCAAGAGCTAAAGAGATGGAATGAACCACTGGCTGTGGGCAGGAATAGTATATCAGGTAGAGGAAGCTATATTTGGGGCTGAGAGTATTTGCAAAAGTTTTGAGGAATAACATATGGCATGTCAGAAATAATAAGTTTGAGCTGGAGATCCTGGCACACACCAGTAATCTCAGCTCTCGGGAAGCTGAAACAGGAGACTGCCATGAGTTCAAGGCCAACCTGGGTACGTAGTGAGTTTGAGGCCAGCCTGGGCTATCTAATGAGACCTTGTCTTAAAACAAAAGAATGAACGAACAAACGAAAGAAAGAGAGAGAGAGAGAAAAGAAAGAAAAAAAAACATGAGAAAAGAAAGAGGGGTCAGGAATTTAGCTCAGTGATTCCAGCACCTGCCTTTCAAGGGCAAGGGCCTGGGTTTGATCCCCGGTAACCACACACAACAATGCTGGGTGTGGAGACTCATGCCCTCCAGCAGTCAGAACCACATACCACAGTGCCGGGCTTGGTGGCTCACGCCTGTAATCCCAGCACTCAGGAGGCAGAGGCAGGGTTGCTGTGAGTTCCAAGCTCACTTGGGGTATGTAGTGAGTTCAGGGCCAGCCCGAACTACAAAGTGAGACCTTGTCTCAAAAAAGAAAGAAAGGAAGGAATGAAGGAAGAAAAAGAAAGAGAGAGAGAGGGAAAGGAAGGAAGGAAGGAAGGGAAAGGGAAGCAATGAGGAAAGGAGGGAGGAATTGTCAGTGGATTGAATTCAGTAATGGAGGGGAAATGAGGTCAGAGACAGTATGAGGTTGATCAATCCTACGATTGCAGGCATTGTTGAAGTTAGTAAAAATTTTGCAGATATTTTGCACATAGCTAAAGGTTAAGTTCATAAAAGCTAAATTAAATTAAGTGGGTTTGATCCCCAGAACCAGAAAGAAAAAAAAAAGTTATAGTACATCCAAACAGCAGAAAGTTTATGGTTTGGTAAGTTCAGACTGCCTTCCGTCAGGGTGGTAACAAGTTGTCATCCTGTCGTCACTGTTATTAGTGGTTATCAAACAGGGTATTATCAAACTCTTTGGTCTTTTCCAATCTGATAGGTGAAAAAGTGGGCTTTAATTTGCTTATCTTCTATTACAGACGAAGTTGGACAGTTGTCTGTGTGTTCCAGAGCCAGTCGTGTCCCCTCTCACAGAGTTGTCTCTTTATCCTCTTTGTCCATTTTTCTGCTGGAGCGTTTGCCTTTTGTAATTCTTCACATAAAAAGCCAGTTCAGCTTTGTCTATGAATCACACTTTGAAAGACTCAGTCTGGCTACTGTGTGAAGAATAGAGGGACAGGGACAGGTAAGGCAGTGGGCAAAGCTATCAGGAGGCAGACCTGGATGCTCTGGTTGAAAGAATATGTAACCGGGGTTAGAACCATTGAAGAGGAAATAATAAGAATGAGGCTCAGGACATAATGGCAGCTAGCGTTTATTGAAGGTTTATCTTCATTAAGCACTGTGACTATGACCCTGGAAGGGTTTTCTCACTGTTTCCTAATAATTCTATGAGGAAGCACATTGAGTGGATTTAACTGCAAAGCCGAGGTACGTACCCAGAAACCCCTCTTCTTAGGGCCTCTTCCAGCCTGTGAACCTAAAATCTATTCGTTCTACACCAGAAGGATCTTTCTAAAATGCATGATCCATTTTTCTACTCGTCTGTTTAAATACCTTAACATGGCTTCCAGTAGAAGTCATCCATTTTGTGGGCTGATTGGCCTGAGTAGAGGCCCAGATAGCTGTCTGTGTCTGTGAGGGTGTTTCTGGAAGAGATTAGGGTTTGAGATGGTGGACTAAGTAATATAGCTGGTTCTCACCAGTACGGGTGGGCGTCGTCCAGGTCTTTGAGGGCCCTAACCAGAGCCAAAGGGCAGAGGAAGGGCAAAGGCATTCTCTTCTCCAGTGAGAGCGACCATCCAGGGCTGCCCTGGGAAGTGGAGCTTCTGGTTCTCAGGCTCAGACTCAGACTCCCCCCAAGCTCTATCCTCCCAACTTCACCCCCACCTCAGGCCAGGACACCGCACTTGGGCCTCAAGTGAGACTGACACCCCCAGCTGTCCTGGTTCTCTAGCTCATGGATGGCAGGTCATGCAGGCATGTTGGGCCCTATAATCACGTGCATGTGATCAAAGTATATATATATGAAGTATGATGTCCCCCTTAAAGGGTATCTTCCTGAGATGTGATCAAAACTACGGTGAATTTTGCTACTGAGTGCTAAAGACAAGGCAGGCTCCTAGGAATGTTCAGGGTGTCCTTGTCCACTTTCCTCACTGGTTCTGACATCGTACGACTTCTGGCTCTTCCCCAGAGTCAAAATGATCATAAAAGGTAAATTATTTGAATTCATTCAGGACACTGAGGCAGCCATGACAGCACAACTAAAGATACTCACAGGCATGGGAAAGGAAAGCATCAAATTATCATTCTTTGCGGGTGACATGATCTTCTACACAGAAGACCCCAAAATGACTCAGAATTGATCATCAAACTCAGCAATGCAGCAGGCTACAAAATCAACACATAGAAATCATAGCCTTTGTGCACACACAGAATGAACTGACTGAAAAGGAAATGAGGGAAAGCAACACCATTCACAATAGCATTTGGAAACGGACAGTAATCAAGAGATGGAGGGAGGAGAGAAGGAGAGGAGAAGAAGGTGAAGAAAAAAAATTATTGTTTCACAAAGAATGTGATCGCTGTGTACTACAAATGTGCACTAATAAAAAAATAAAAATTGAGGGAAAAAAATGGAATACTTAGGAATTAACCTCACCAAGGACTGAAAGACCTCTAGAACCAAAACCACAGTAGTCTAAAGAAGGAGATCAAAGACAACATCAGAAAATGGAAAGATGTTGCCTGTTCCTGGGTAAGCAATATGAATATTAGCAAAATGACCATAATTTCCAACACTGACACACAAATTTAATATAATCCCACTCTAAATACCAGCACTAATTCTCACAGTCCTAGAGAAAACACTCCTAAAATTTATACGGAATCAGAAGAAGCCTAGAATAGATAAAGGACTCCTGGTAGCTACAACAGGAGCAGAACAAGAGCTATCACTAGCCCGAATCTCAAGTTATATACTCCAATGCCTCAGTGACCGAAAACAGAATGGGAATGGTATGAAAGTACACACGTAGATCAGTGGAGCAGAAGATATAGAAAAAACCCCAGGCATATGCAACTACCTGATCTTTGACATAAGGCCCAAAACACACACTAGAGGAAAGATAGCCTCCTTATTAAATGCTATCAATGGGCTCCACACATGCAGACAACTAACTTCAGACCCATATCTTTCACCATGTACTAAGCTAAAATAAAAATGCAGCAAAGATCTAAGTGTTAAAGCAGAGACCAGCTAACTACTGGAAGGTGAAGTAATAAAAGACAAAGACTAGGAGAGGGTTGAACAAAACCCCAATCGTGTGAAGAATATCACCACGAATCCATAAATAGGATCATATCAAATTAAAAAGCTTCTACCCAGCAAAGGAAACTACCAACAGAGTGAAGAAACAACCTGCCTCTGGGGATTTAGCTCAAGTGGTAGTGCACCTACCTTGCAAACAAAAGGGCCCGAGTTTGATCACCGGAAACACACACACACACACACACACACACACACACACACACACACACACACACCCTATAGAATGGGAAGAAATTTTGCCAGCAATTTCTTAGTCAGGACTAATATGTATAATTCATAAGGAATGCTTCCAATAAAAGATCCAGTCAAGAAATGGATAACAGGAATGAATGAACACTTAAAGTTATTAGAGAAATGCAAATTAAAACACTGAACTAACACCTAACGAATGGGAGGCTGCAGGTAAAAAGCAACCCTCTTATATTATTGGTGAGGATGTAAACTTGTACAACCAGTATGGAAATCAGTATGGAGATCCCTCCAAAAACTGAAGCAAAAATTTCATTTGACCCAGCCTATGTATATTCTTGAATGAGTGAGTCATCCTATTACAGTGATACAATATGATGTATCGCAATATATCATACAATGATGTAAATATGTAACACGTATTTACAGCTGTGGAATTCATGAGAGCTAAATCTTGGAAGCAGCCCATTTGTCCATCGACAAATGAATGGATAAATATGGTATTTATATATAGTGGAGTACTACTATGACATCAAGAAGGATAACCTTGAGTCATTTATAGGAAAACGGATGAACTTTGAGGTCATAATATTAAGTGGAACAAATCAGTCATACAAACTTAACTATTTCATGGTTTCTCTCCAATGAGAAATCTGAAATATAAGTAAAGAACAAAATAAAAGATAGGTAATAGGAAATAGGAAGGTAAATCTTTGCCGAATAAGAGAAGGACTTAGAGATGGAAGGAGAGGAAGGGAAAGGAATAAAAAAAAATGTAGATGCATTGTGTCCATGTACCAACTCCCCACAAGGAATGTAATCATTAAGGACTACAAACCTATACTAATAAAAAATAAATACTGAAAAAAATCACAACATCTCTCTCCTTGGGAGTCATGTGGGTCAAATGAGTTATTAGAAATAAAGTTCCAGTCTAGTCTGGGCAACTTGGTGACTTAAGAGGGGCTCTGTCTCAGGTTTTTAACATTCAAAAGGATGTGGGGATGTAACAAGCTAGGTGCAGCATCTGGGATGGCTAAACCCATTATCACAGTCACTGTTTGTGTCTGGCTCCTCAGTCTCAGTTGAGACATAAACACTTCGGAGACACAGGTGAAATCCACTGCCTTGGATAAATACTGAATTAAGCAGCCGTCGAGTGCTCTGCCCACACACAGGATTGATCACATTCCAGTGTGCTCTCTTATTTTCTTGTCTGTGTCCATAATTCCCTCACTGTCCCTCCCCATTGGACCATAAAAGTATCTTGGAGACAGAAACAATATTTGATTTTTTTCTTAGGCGTTTCTGTACAATGATGGTTAAATGGTCAGGTAGGCATGATGGCCCACACCTGTGATTCCAGCACTTGCAAGGCTGAGACAGGAGGACTGTCGAAAGTTGGAGACCAGCTGGGACTATATAGTGAGCTCAAGGACAGCCTGAGCTACATAGTGAGACCTTGCCTCAAAACCAAAAAGGTTAGATAATTCGGGTTTAGGTTAAAAGATTTAGTTGCTGACACAGTAGAGTATAAAATGGTTTAAAAGCTGAGTGTTACACAGCATGCATGTAATTCCAGTACTGTGGGAGACTGAGGCAGAAGAATAGCAAGATCAAGTTCAAGTTCTGCCCAGGCCACATAGCAACTTACGTGAGTCTCTGTCTCAAAATTAAAAAGGGAGTCAAGATGGAGCTCCCTGTGAAGGCTGTGAGTTTAATCTCCACTCCGGCACTATCTCCCTACGTACCCATGAACATCCATTCATCCATTCACGGCTTCACAGTTAGAAGTCTCTCTTTCCTTCCCACATCTTCTCCCATTGCGTCCTTTTCTTCTGTGAGGAGCCATTATAGTTTCTGCTTATCTTTATGAAAGATCTTTAAACAGACCTGGCCGATCTGGCCAATCTTGAGGTTGATTTTTCTGTGATGTGCCGGCCTCTGCTTGTGACTGGAGCTAGACAAATTCCATCTCCTTCCTGACAAATAACAATGTTGCTTTAAGCAGTCAAACTAAGACTGATGCTGCTGATGACAGGATGGAGTCAAGAGGGTCTGGGAGAGAAGACGGCTTTCCTCCCAGGCCATTTACCCGTGTTCGATGTACTAGAAGAAGTAATTTGGAAGAATTCTTTGAACTTGAAAGAACGGCCTCCAAGTCTGTATTTTTAAAAACCCTATCTACGCTGTTTTCTCCTCATTTAACATTTTGCTTCTGTGTGAGGCAGACGACTGTTCAGCCGTCCAGCGCTTTTCCTTCTCTTCCTTTCATCGAAGTCAGACTCCCCTCACGGAGCCTGGAGACGCTGTGTGGTTGCTTCCTGAGCCTCCTCGGAGCCGAGCTGCCGTGGGCTGCCCAGAGCCCAGTGGCAGAACTTGGGGAAATCCCACGGAGGGGCTGACTGGAAAAAACAGAGCACCCGCAAAGGAAGGCCTCTCTTCTTATTTGTAGGATTCAAATCCACTGTGATATTGCAGGTGTGCCTGCCTTTGTCCTTTCTCTTAAATGCTGGTCTTTGCTCCAAGGCTGGGCGTGCCTAGTTCGGTCCCCATTATTAGACATCAGAATAGGCTCAGCCTTTGTCCACATTTCCTGGCTCCCAGCTCCAAAAATCCTAGACCTTGAGCAGCTTTTGCATGATAATGAGACAACTGGTGGCTTCTTGACAGGAGCTGAAGGAGCTGGCCCGTACCGCGGTGAGACTAGAAGGCTGGAACTGTGGACCTCCGCTGTGAGGAGGGGAGAGGGCTGAGAGCTGAGCTGATCAGCAGCAGCTGATGGTGTTCTGCATCGTGCCTATCTATCGAAGGCGCCATAACCACTAAACAGGACAAAGTTCAGCTAAACTCCTAGAGCGTGGAGCTGGTGCAGGTTCTGAGAGAGGGCCCGTGGGCTCTGAGCCCCTTCCCCACACCTGGCCCTGTATGTCCCTTCCATCTGGCTGAAAGAAAAGGAGTTGAACTTGAGGAGGGGTCATAGGGACCCCAGCTTAGAGGTGCAGTCTGGGCAGGTGCAGCTGGCACCTGAAGTTGGGCCCTCAGCCTGGAGGTCACACACTTTTTCCAGGCAAAGAGTATCAGTTCTGGTGAGTGGAAAGCAGAGAGTAGGCAAAAAGCACCAGGATCTGTTTTTGTTTTTCCTAGCACTGGGGATTTGATCCAGGCCTTGAGCTGAACTACATCCCAGTCCTTTTATTTTTTATTTTGAGACAGGATCTTACTAAACTGCTAAATGGCCCAGGCTGGGCTCAGTCTTGCGACTACCCAGCCTTAAACTCCCAGAATGCTGAGATTACAGCATGTGTCACCGTGCCCAGCGGGGCTGGCGGTGGCTTATTCGACAGATCTTCATTGAGCACCTACTTGTGCTGGGTACTAGAAGCTAAGTCAGACAAGGCCATTACTCGCATGACACAGTCTGCTGTGAACTCTCCTAGCGTGTTATCTTCATCCCTCCGTGCTGGCACTTCTGTTCAGGGTCCTCCCGTCCCTTACGTAGCATCTCACCACGTTCTCTTTCCTCCACTCCAACTTCCCCATTTCTATTCAGGAGCCCTGTGCTCAGAGTCATGGTGTCTTTTCCTCTTCATTTACCTTTGTTGTGAACAGACCCATTGCTATTTGTTCATTAAGTTTACTTCTACTAAGAGCCAGGGCCATGACCATGGTAGACAGCGGTCCCCCATATGCGCACAAATAATCGGTGTAAGATGTGTGACACCACAGGCCTCTCTGTGACGGGTGAGAGGAGACAGTGCCTCGGATCTTGAGGGACTAAGAAAGGAGAAAATAGGGAGAAAAAAGAAGAGACTGGGATGAAAATTCAAGTGCTAACTTTGATGGTAGAGCAGTGTCACGTGAGTAAGAAGTCAGGGTGTGACAAGACGTGCAAAGCCGCAGGGCCCGTGGAGAGCAGAGTGAGGTGGGTGGTGGGTTAGCCCGTGGGAGGCGGGAGAACGGAGGGAAGGAGGTGAGGAAGACGGGTTCCACATTCTCACCACAAGTTCTCCCTTCTGGTAACATTGTTTTGATTTTTCCTTTGGGACCACCCCTTTTTCTTTATCAGTTCCAGCTAGCATGATGCTAGTCCCACCTACATCCAGGGCCCAGCCAATCGAATCCTTGTATGTCGTTGCCATGGAGATTTGTTCAGGGATGAGCTCCTAACCAGATCCAGGGCAATGAGAAAAGCTCTGCTGGGGCTCTCAGGAAAGAGGCGTTCTGGCTCCACACCAGTTGGGAGCCCAGCCTCTTATCCTGTGGGGGCTGGACCGCCGCTCTGGTCTTTTTACTGATCTCCTGGTCTCCTACTTCCTACACCCACTAATGCTTCCAAGCCTTCTCCTCAACACCACACGTACATCACCCTCCTTAAATCCCTTGTCTTAGTGCTTCGTGCTCTAGAAGAATCCAGAGCAGGCCACGGGCTCTCATCTTTCTTCTGGATCGCCTGCCCTCCTTTCTGCTTAAAACTTCATCTTTCTCAAGGCTCATCATCCCCGACTCCCATTCGGCATCACTATGACCCAATGGCAACTTTGGAAAATATGTTTTACTGTCTTCTTCTGCTACCTTTTGTTTTACATGTTTTTGTTTGTTTGCTTTCCTCTCCCAAATTGCCTTGGGTGGAACATGATGACAAAGCCCATGTCATAATTATTGGTATCCTGTGTAGCACTGATGACAGTGTTCCACACAACTGACACTCAAATTTTTTACAGAATGACTAATGGACATTTTCCAGTTTGGCAGTGGGTGGCAGGAAGTGGGGCTGAATGTAAAGTTGCAATTTAAGTGACGAGAAGAAATGTCAACAGAGAAAAGAGGAAAAAACATTTAAGGGATCGAAATAGTCTGGTCAAGAAGACGTAGCAGGAATGTGATGTATGAGAAGTTTTTTTGTACCAAGTCACAGTTGATGTAGCAGTTGATACAGTTGCTATATTTACCTCCTTGCTAGGAGGTAAACCCCAAACAGCAGGATGGGGTGGCAGGAATGAGCCTCAAAAATGTTCAGGTCCATCAGTGAAAAGGCGGATGCTCAGCCCAAGGAGAAGCTGTGACCCGAAGGACGGAGGACAGCCGTGACTTCAGCCGAAAGCCTTGCATGACCTTGAGCAGAAGGACGGGGGACGCCCTTGGAAGTAGCACTCACTGGATGTGGGACATTTCTCACTCGCCCAAGCTCCGGTGGGGAAGGAGGAAAATCTCCCAGAAGCAGCTTCCCAGGAACGTGGAGGCGTGAAGGGGGCCCGTGGTAAATCTCATCCCTCCACCCGAGACACCCCCCGGGCCTGTGGGACCCCATGTGCTTCAGCACGCTGCTGCTTCTCAGTCGATGTGGATGGATCTTCCCGGTGAAGTGACTATCTGGTCTCTGAGACCAGACAGACTCAGACTTTCACCCCCAGGCTCTTCTCGTCTACCCTCAGGTGTAAAAGTACCCAGGTCCAGAGTTAAAATACTTTATAGGGGGCATGGTGAACATAAACAGTGAATGTTTAAATTGTTAAAAATTTATCACAGAAAGAGTCATCGCCATCCACCTGCCTTAAAAATATGTCCCCTGGCTTTGAACACACTTATCCCATCAATCTTGCCACTTTCTGAAGCGGTTCTGGAAGTCCCCAGTCCTGAGGGTCTCTACAAGGTGTGAGGAATCATGGTGAGCACTGCTGAGAGTCACCCAAGGGAAAGCAGACGACAGGGCGTCTTCATCCACCTCGTTCCCCTGACCCGGCACTGCGTGACTCCAGCTCTTCCCCACGGTCAAAACGACCATGAAAGAGAAATTCAGTACATCAAGGCAGTCTCCGCAACACAACTGAAGACTCTCATCTGTGGAAGTCCTTGGTCTACCTTCTTGCCGGATGTCACCTACAGTTTTAAATACTAATTTTTATTGTACATGAGCATTTTCTATGGCATTAAACATCCTCCAAAATCATGAATGTACAATTTATTATCTTACAGATATTTATTTAGTCATTTTCCCATGTTGAATACTATGTATGTATATATTAATTAATTTATTCATTCATTCCTCTGGTACTAAGAATTGAATCTAAGGCCTTGCACTGAGCTATATCCCCAGCTCTTTTTAAATATTTTTTAAAAATTTTGATGTAGGATCTAAAGCACCAGGATAGGCAATCCTCTTGTCTCAGCCTTCCAAAGTGCTGGAATTAAAAGCATGTTACACCGCGCCCATCTTGAACTTTGACATTGTTTTTTGTTTTTCTCTTTGTAGATAATACTGGGATAATATTTTTTACTGTCTTGGATTATTTTCTCATCTAAATTGATGGAACTTGGTTTTAGGGGGTTAAAGACTATGATGAATGTTTTTAAAGCTGCTTAAATAGGAGGAAATACAAAGTCAGCTTCAAGAAAACTAACAATGAGTATTATTTACTGCTTCAGTAACCCAAATCTGAAGGAAAGTAGGAAGATACTGAAATCAAGAAATCAGACTTTTCATTTGTTTTTGGTTTTTTTTTTGCTACAACACCCTCAGAGTGGCTTTTCATTCTTACCTTTGCTGACTCATGGTGGCAAATTGCTCCAGACATCATATTGTCATGTAAGCAAAACTCCGGAGAGCAGAAAATGTGAACAGGGCAGTGAGAGGCTCTACATACACTATTATTTAATTTGGAGGGAACAATCTCTCCTCTAAGCCCCTTAGCAGATTCCCTGCGGGCTTATCTCCACTACTGAGTCACCGGCCATCACTGACTGTCAGGAAGGCTAAGAACACAAGCACAGGAGGGCCTTTTTCAGATTCAGCGGTGACATGAGAAGAGGTGAGAGATAGCTGGTGAGCAGTCACAGTAGTAGACAGAAAAAGCCACAGTGGTGTCACGTAATAAACTACCCACACTCAGGAGTGAAGCCGGTAAGCACCCTTGTCATGTGCACACCTCGGCTCAGTGAAAGGCTGGCTGATGGAAGCTGGGCTTGGCTACACTTGCCAACCTGCCTATGCCAATGCCAGGTCTATATTATATGTGGTGGGTCCAGGTTAGGTATGGGTGGTGTTATTTTTAGTCTTGTTTTCATTTTTCATTGTAAGAATAAAATTAAAAGAAGACAATATAAAACAAGTATGCATCATAAGGAAATTAATAAACACCCTTGTAACTACTACCCCGGTTAAGATGTGGCATTTTGCCAGCCACCTGGGAAACTCTCTGTGTGCCCCTGTCAACTACACTCCTCCTCCACCCGTAACAGTGACTACTTCCTTGATTTGTTTATAGCTTATTCCGTCATATCCACACACATAGGTTAGTCTTTTAGTGGTTTACCCTTTTAAAATTGCTTTTGATACATAATTATCTCAACCTCCAGTTTTCCTCTCCATATCTGTATTTCACAAAATTTATCTGTTTAAGAACTTATGCCTTTTATCAGGGTGTAGGAGTCCACACCTAAAGCCTCAGCAGTGAGAACGCTGAGGCAAGAGGATCATTTGACCCCACAAGTTCAAGACCAGCTTGGGCAACCTAGTGAGATCGGTCTCAAACCAAACCAAACCAAAAACAAGACAACACATGGACCTTTGACCCACAGAATTTCCCATGCTCTGTTTTTTCTGTTGCAAATTCATAATGCTCTTCAATACCTTCTTTTGCTTGCTTTATTTCTGGCACTTAGGCAACTGAATGTAGAGGCTTAAGCAGATTTATGCTCAATCCCAAAGCAAGTCTACAGATGGCATCTGGCTTTCATGGCTAACAGGAGCAGCCGTGACTGCTCAATGCCTAGATTCATAAACCATTTGGATTACAAAATGTAGTGCTTGAGCCCTCTGCTTATTGTATCTATCAAATAAACTAATTTAAAGCAGAGACACATCCTCCTACCTCGTAATAGCTACCAGTAGTATACTTTAATAGGAAAATAAAGATAAATCTTTATTCTTTTCTTTATCTAATTTTCAAAATAATGAATCAATTCCCTTTTTATTTGCCAAAGAGGATTATTTTTTACTATTATGAAATCATTGATACAAATATATTTGAAATGTTCCAATCATTGCATTATTATCCTTATTGAGATTAAAATAGTCTTAACTTTGCCAATTGTGAACCTCTTCAAACTGATTTGAATAACTCTGACATGACCTAGTAGCCTGATCTTTGTAATGGCAAAGTGCATTTGGATATTTTGTTTTTGGAGTACAGATTTGGAATCAGCCTTTTCTCCAAGAAGCTCTGATTTTCTTTTCGTAGACAGTGGTATTTCATTAGCACAACTTGGGCTCCAAGGATACTCGCTGCCATTGAGTAAATTGGCCTATATTTGAGGACTTTTTCAGTGGACAGAGCTAGGAAATATATATATATATATATATATATATATATATATATAAGTATATATATATTTATATATATAAGTATATATATATAAGTATATATATATATATATATATACTTTTTTGTTGTTGTTTTTGGGGTTTTTTTGGTTTTTTGAGACAGGGTCTTGCTTTGTGGTTCAGGCTGGCCCTGAGCTCAGCCTCCAACTCACATCACAGCAATCCTCCTGCCTCTGCCTCCCGAGTGCTGGGATTACAGGCGTGAGCAACCACGCCCGGCACTGTGGTATGTGCTACTGGTTGCTGCTGGGCGTGAATCGCCACGCCCAGTATGGTATGTGGTGACCGGGGATCGAATCCGGGTCCTTGCGCTTGCAAGACAGGCGCCGGAACCACTGAGCTAACTCCCCGGCCCTAGGAAATATATTTTTGAAGATAAAAGAATTCATGAATTCACAGTGATATTTCCAATTCAGATTCAGGACTCAAGTGTTATTCCTTAACTTCTTTTAAATTACCTCTAGCTCCTCCACATCAAGAATCCTGGTTCTGGTTCTCAAAATATGAAAAATGATAACTGTCTCATGATTATTTCTGTACCGTATCCCAAAGTATACCTGGAAGAGTTCCAAAATAACAATACTGAGCACAACCCCCACCAACCATGATTACTAAAAACACTTCTCAAAATTTGCATATCTTAACCCTGTCCTTATTCTCAGCTCCTTTTTAAGTTGTACTATGGCTACATTGTATGGCCTTACAAACCTTAAATACTATGTGTTCTCCTCTTTTTCTTTTAGCATAATAGTTTTTCTTGGTAGTTTTAGGAACACATTATGATCACAATGATCACTTGAAAATTTGTACTTTTACATATATTTTGATTCTTATTTTTCCCATTCCCCTGACCTTCCTTCAGCCCCTCCAGCCCTTATGTACATACGCTTTGTTATCATTTTTTCCTTTTTACCTTTTTTCTTTCCTTCCATCGCCTTCCCCTCCTCCCCAATTCCCCCTCCCCTTTAAAGATTTTCTTCCTATTTCATAATACCTATCATATATTTTGGACCTCATCTACACCTTCAGCTTCTCATGCTAGAGAAACAATATGGTATTTACAGGTCTGGGTCCTACTCACTTATAAATATGGCCTTAAGGTGCATCCATTTAGTTGTAAGTGTCTTTTATTTATCATTATTCTTGGCTGAGTAATATTCCATTATATATTTTAAAAAATCTTTTTTGTCCAGTCTCCAGTTGATGGGTATTTGGGCTATTTCTAAGATTTAGGTATTACAGGGCCGGGGATTTAGCTCAGTGGTTCTGGCGCCTGTGTTGCAAGCATGAGGACCCAGGTTCAATCCCCGGTAACCATATACAATACTGGGTATGGAGACTCATGCCCAGCAGCAGCCAGTACCACATACCACAGTGCTGGGTGTGGTGGCTCACGCCTGTAATCCCAGCACTCAGGAGGCAGAGACAGGAGGATTGCTGTGATGTGAGTTGGAGGCTGAGCTCAGGGCCACCCTGAACCACAAAGTGAGACCCTGTCTCAAAAAACCTAAAAAAAAAAAAATTTAGGTATTACAAACTGAGCTTATATAAACAGAGGTGCACATATGTCACTGTGGTATGATGCTTTTAATTCTTTCATGTATATACCTAGCAGAAAAATAGCAGGGTCAAATGAACTAATCTTAGGTTTGTTTGTTTGTTTTTTTCGCAGTCTCGGCAATGGTTTCCACAATGGTTGCACTAGTCACATTCCCACCAACTAGTGGGATGCATTCCTCCCACAGCAACTGCCAGGGCTTGTTGTTGGTTGATTCTTTTCTAGAATCTTAGTGTTACCCGCATCTCTAGAATGACCACTGATAGTGAAAATTTTTTTCACATGTTTCTTTGCTGTTTTTATTTCTTCATCTGAAATATGTCTGTTCATTTTAGATGCCCATTTTTGAACTGAGTCTTTAAATGGGGGGGCTGATTTTTAAAAGTTCTTTGTATAGTCTAGATAGCAATCTTTTGTCTGAGAAACAGCTGGTAAAGTTTTTCCCATACTGTAGGTTGTCTATTTGCTTTATTGCTGATTTCTCTCCTGTGCAGAAGCTTTTTAATAAGATGAGATCCCAGTGGTTGATTCTTTCTTCTAGTTCCCATGCTACTGAAGTTTTGTTCATAAATTCTATCCTTATGCCAATGTCTTCAAGAGTTCTACCTACCCTATCTTCCAGCAAGTTTAGTGTTGCTGTTTTAATATTTAGATCTTTAATCCATTTTGATTTCAGTTTAGTGTATGGTGAAAGGCATAAATTTAGCTTTAATCTTTGCCCAGTTGAAACCCAGTATTTCCAGCACAATTTATTAAAGAGGCTATCTTTCCTCCTTTGAAGATGTTTGGCTCCTTTGTCAAAGATGAAGTGATCAAATATGTCTGGAGTTGTTTTTGCATCTTCTGGTTTGTTCTACTGATCCTCAGGGTCTGTTTCTTTGCCAGTACCATGCTGTTTTTTAAATCACAGTGGCTTTGTAGTATAGTTTCAAGTTGGGGACTATGATACCCCTGTCCCCTGTCTATGTCTTTGTTGTCTAGCATTGCTTTTGCTATTCTAGGTCTCTTTCAATTCCAGGTGAAATTCTGGATTATTTTCTCTAGTTCTAGAAAACATACTTCTGGGATTTCAACTGAGACTGCATTGAGCCTTTATAATAAGTTTGGAAGTATGGCCATTTTTACAATATTGGTTCTTCCTACCCAGAAACAAGAGATATCTCTTCATTTTATGATATCCTCTTCAATCTCTTTTTTCAAAGTGTAGTTTTCAGAGTAGAGGTCTGGTCTAAGAGTAACTGTACATTTAACTTTCCCCAAAAGCCCTTGTGTTGAAGCCACCAGTCATTATGATTATCTTAAGTTTGTTCTCTAATAGATTCCTCAGGAAGTACTTGAATGACTAATAGTCTCAGGCTGGGAATGTAGCTCAGTTATAAAGGGCTTGCTTAGCATGCATGAGGCCCTGGGTTCACTCCTCACAACAGAAAGAATAATAGTGCCTGACTTCAAACATATATGTTGAGAACTTTCTGTTCATGCCTTTAATACTTTGATTATTACATTTTCTTTGCTTGAATATCCTAAACATTCTATTCCATTTTCTTTTAAAATACAAGTGTTATAATAAAAAGTCTAATGATAACATTCCTTCCTTTAGAAGCCACATGTGGTTTTTGCCTAGCTGTATAAAGAATTAATATTTTTCTTCTTTTTCTTTGAAGCCCAGACATTTTAGCAGAATGTGTCCTGGTCACTGGTGCACCGCAGTCTATATGTACAATGTACTCCTTTATTCTGTAATTTAAAATGTACTGTATTTCAGAAAATTTTTCATTATTTATAGCATTTAAGATTTGTTCAATTTTTCTTGTTCTGGTTTTCTTATCCAGGAACTTCTGCTACTCATATTTTGACTATAGTCATTGAATAGTTAAATTGTCTATCAATTTCTTATCTCTGTCTGATTTTTAAAATTTAAATGTTTTCCCTATTTTCATTTATTTACTTTAAGGCATTATCTGTTGTGTTTAATTCACTGCATTAATTATCATTTAGCCTTTATTTTATTTCTATATTTTTCTTGAGATCGGTCACTTCACTTCTGAGTTTTTCTAATTTTTTATTTGTTGTGCTCTGATGTTTTGTATAATTTCCATGTCTTTTTATTCATTTAAAAATAGTGCATTATAATTTTCCTGTATGATCTCCCTATTCTGCTTTCATTATCTATAGTAATTATTCTTATTCTTCTTTTCAATAACTTTTATGAGATCTGACCTTTCTACTTTTTTTTGGCTTCCTCTTATATTACCTTAGTTTTCTCAGACTTTTAGATAAGGTCTTTGTTTAGTAACTTCTCTCATTTTACAAAATTACCTATTGTGTTGTGTTTCATCACAGTACAAAGAATGGAGCGCACCTTGTTTTGTGCGATTCCCCAGACGCACTCCCTTCACTCTCTCCCTCGTCTCTGTAGCATGAACGGTCCAGAGAGGAAGCTCGAGGGTCCGGGCCACGCTGCTGGAGCCCCTGCAGCCCTCCCTGCCCCGGGGCAGCCCCTGCTCCCTGCGGCGGGCGCAGTGCTTCCGGCTGCTGCGCTAGAATCAGCCCGGAGCTTTCCAGTGAACGCCCGGGACGGTGTCCTAGCATCCGGTTCGCAGGGCTGTTGCAGGCTCTTCCCTTGCTTTGGCCTTGGCCTTGGCTCCGATGCTGCGGACCTGCGGACCTTGTGATTGCTGAGGATTCCCCTTCGGCTGCGTGTGTTTCAGGTTCTCGGTGATTCCCGCTCTCTGGTTTTGGGTAGGAATGTCCATGGATTTGGGTTTTGCTCTTCACTTATGGGTTCTATTTACGGTGCCATTAGGCGATTTGTAAGCACTGTTCTGCCGCCACTGCTTCCATTTTCCCAAATCCTTGTGTTCCCGCTGGAGCCCAGGCTGAGGAAAACTGTTCGTGGACGGGGAGAAGAGGCAGAACAGACTGAGCACCAGAGCAAACTTAGCATCCCGTCAGCCAAAGAGCCCCGAGGCCAAGGGTAGCCTCGGTGTGCAAGAAAAGACACCGTTCTGATGGGAAAACCTGCAAAGTTATGCAGAGTGTGAGTGCAGGACCGGTGAGGACTTGGGCGAGAATGCAGCGCTCCACCAGCAGCGCCTCACCCAAACCTCACTGCTCGCCACGCTGCTCCCCGAGGGGCTCGATCCTCCTGATTTTGCCTACAGCTGAGCAAGTGGCCATCTCTTGACCACGGTCCCCACACTGAGCATTTTTATGTTGCTATTTAATTTCACAATTAAAAAATGTCTAAGGGCAGTTTCCTGTTTAGATCACACCACTTCTCTTTTTGCGGGCTTCACGCTTTTTAATTAGTTTTTTAGTCATTTGTCTTTCTTTCTTAACAATTTATCGCTCGTGGCCTTTATCCATCTCCCTTGTGGCAGATGGTGTTTTTCTTATTGATTTATAAGACCTCATTCCATATTAAAGATTTTAATCTCTAGCTTTCATGTTTCTTGCACATATTTGTTCTAATTTGTCATGTCCCTCTTGGAGGCGCATTAGCTTTTCATTAGCATAATAAATATCTGAGCTAGTGAACTTAGGAGAGAAAAGGCTTATTTTGGCTCACAGTTGGGAGGTTTCCCTCCATGACTGCTTTTGGGTCCCTGAGGTGGCAGCACATCAGGGCGGAGCGTGTGGCAGAGGAAGGCTGTCTACCTCACGGCTGGGGGAGCAAGACAGGAAGAACGGGCTGTGCTCCCAAGAGTCCCTTCAAGGTCGCATCCCCAGCGACTGGAAGACCTGCCACTGTGTCCTACCTCTTCAAGTTTTCTTCGCCTTCTGCACTAGTAACTGAGCCTTTAACACACGGGCTTGGGCGCCATTGCATATCCAAGTCCAGATTGCAGCAGTGTGCTTTATCGAATTCTGTATGATGAGTCACCGTAAAACTTAGTGTTCTCAGCACAAAGCCATTTACCACTACACAAGTCTGTGAGTCTGAAAATGTGTCCAATGCAGCACATATGCCTGTAATTCTAGCACTGTGGAAGGCTGAAGCAGAAGGATGGCAAGTTCTGGGCTGGCCTGGGACACACAGTGAGTTCAAGGCCAGCCTGGGCTATCTAGTGAGATCTTTTCTCAAGCAAGAAAGCAAGAGAAAAGAAGAGGTTAAAATGCATCCGATAACTTGGACCAGGCTTGGCTGATCTTGGCTGGGCTCATCCAGGCATGAGAGAGCTGGTCACGCTTGGGGACAGCTGGTCTGATCAACTCTAATGTTGGTTGTTAGCTTGCTATCCCCTGGTACAATGAGGATTAATGGGTCATGCCCCTATCACACTTGTTTTTTTAACTGTGTTTATATTTTTTATATATATTTAAAATGTTTACATTTTGAACTTTCATTTTTTATAATTTCTTTTTTTTTTTTTGAAACAGGGTCTCACTTTGTAGTAGCTCTGAGCTCAGCCTCCAACTCACATCACAGCTATCCTCCTGCCTCTGCCTCCCAAGTGCTGGGATGACAGGCGTGAGCCACCACGCCCGGCACTGTGGTATGTGAGACTGATTGCTGCTGGGCTTGAGTCTCCACACCCAGGATTGTATGTGGTTACCGGGGATCAAACCTGGGCCCTTGCAAGCTGGAACCACTGAGCTAAATCTGCAGCCCATCTATATCATTTTTATACTGATAAAGTTCTTCCCCAATCCCAAGGTCTAATAGTTTCTGTTTTCTTCTATGTCTTCTTTCTTCCCTCTGTGACTTCTAACTTGTTGATCCATTTGAAAGTGATGAATGAGAGGTGTGACACAGAAAGTACGTCTCCTTCATCCATCACTAGGTTCACGACTGGCCTCTTATGCCCAAAGGCAGATCAGAAAGCGAAAGGCATGACAAACTTACTTCAAACTGTTTTACAGGATGTGACTGCTTTCAGAAATGAAAGCCCAAATAAAACGGGGGGGGGGTAACCTGTGTAGTTTTATGGATAATTGTGCAGAAGTATAACAGGAGGACAAAGGGGTGTGTTCTGACCTAACTGTGAAGGAATTTGACAAGTTCGCTGACTCAGACGCTGCTTTCTTCCATGTACAGGGCAGGGTGTCTGCCACATGAAGCTCTTCAAAAGAGAAGGTAGGAGAGGGACCTTCCTAGGTTTCTGGCCTGCTTCATCCAGGGGAGAGGGGCTGGGAAGAATCTCATTTCTGTGCCTAGTGCGGGACAGGGGACAGGATGCCTGTTAAGGAGTCGTCCCTGTATCTTCGGTGTTATTGTTGTTTCCATTTCTTTCACCATGCCAAGGTGCCCTGGCATAAACGAGAATGTGCATGGTCGTTTTCCTCCACACACGGTCTTTAGTTAACTGTCCAATCACTGTGTGTGTGATATTCTCTCATCTCCCATGGATGGGTGATGTCATCGTCTGTGTCACAGGGGATGACCAGAGTCCTTGGGCCTGCTTCTGTACCCTGGCCTGTGGCACACTGATGTGTCTTTCTATTCGTTCTTGCACTGCCCAAATCTATAGTTAAGAGATGGGAGGAAACCAGGTATGGTGGTGCCCAGATGGACTCCCAGGTATTAGGAGGCTGAAGCAAGAGGATTGCAAGTTCAAGGCCAGCCTGGAACTCTATCTCAGCGATAGAGGACCCCTGGGTTCAGTCCCCGGTACTTCCAAAAAGGAAAGAAAAAAGGAAGGAAGGACCTAGTACTCATGGTGAGAGCAGCAGGAAGGGCTCTGTCCACATGCCAGACAGGAAGAGACACCTCGGCTTTGCCCACCACGGTCAGGCCCACCCACGGTGCACCTGCGAAGCTGAACTCCGGACTCCTCGTGAGTGGGAACGGGCTGTGGGGTAAGAAGACAGGTGCCATCTTTCACCTTGGCAGAATATATAATATTTATCGATTTTTCTTTGAGTAACAGGTTTAGTGAAGACTGTCAGTTCTCTGGGGGGGATAAACGTGAAATATGTGTGGTTTTTTCTCCAATAAAATCTGTTTGTTATGCTCTGTGGAACCTCCCTTGGCTGCTGAGGATTGGGAACCATCAGCTATATATATATCTCACTTGGATTCTATTACTTTTCATCTTTTTAGTTATCAAAATGATTTCTCTCCACTGATTAAAATTTGGCTTCATTCAAGTTAAACCGGATTTGAAGCCTTTATCCTAGCCTCTTGTGCAGACTAAATGAAAAGCTTTAAAAGCATTGGGGTGGAGAGGAGGAGGCAAGGTCTACTGTCTTTTTCCCATGCCAGCCCCTCTGGTGTGAGGGGAGAAGGAAGAAGAAAGCAAGGTGAATAGGCCATTTTCTGACTGCTGTGGCTAGATTGTGGATCCCCGTGGCCAACCAAGTAGGCCAGGACCTTCTCTGGCATCAGTGGCCACCATTCCCATGAGTCTGTGGGAAGCACAGATTCTTTTTCCTGCTCACCCCTGCTGGCCCCCACATGGCGAACAGCATCTCACCAACATGCACCTCTCTTTGCCCAGCCAGTGTCCACCTGCTAACAATGCTGCAGTCCCTAAACTCAGGCCTGTGAGCAGAACATTTCAGCTACCAAGAGCTTGACAAAATCCTCCCCTCACTTCTTCCCATCGCCCTGTTATGTTCCCATCTTCTAGAAACTTCCTTCTGACCCCAGCTCAGGTCTCCATACACTAGCATATGCTCTTGACACCCTAAAAGAGGTTATATTACTTTGACTTTGACCTGAATGATGAAGTATTTGCCTCATTCTAAGATCTTAAAATCCAACTTGAGGTCCTCCGGAGTCAGTTTCCTAAGACCATCCACAAAGTCAGCACCACGTTCCTTAGACAGTGAAGGATTGGAATCTGTGGCCCAGGTGTTTTCCCACCAGGGCAAGCTGACCTGGGCTTTCTGGAATACAGGAACTCAGTACCTGGGCTTCGGCATCAGACGGCTACAAGTTAGGCCTGGCTGAGCCGCTTCTGCTGGGTCATCTTGGACAAGTTTCTCAGACCCTCATAGTTAAAGTCTCCATAACATAAAGACAGTTACCCTGGCATCTACCGGAGAGGGTCGGTTTACACTTAATAAGGATAGAAGAAGGAAAGCTCAATGTCTAGAGCTTCTCATTAGTGATATGCTCCCTAAGAGTATCCTCAGGCCACTGCTAAATTCACATTTGCCCAAATGTCTTTGTTTGCAGTTGTTTGAATCATGTTACTGGGGTTAATTCCTAAGCAGAAGATCAATGTGCTGTGGGGCTGACTTCATTCCAGAAGTGTGAGCTCACACATGCAGCTATGAGAACAAGCGTGTACAGTCAGATGAATTTATAAAATACGAAAACACGAATCCATCATCCAGTTTTGGTGCTGTCCTGCTGCGGTGACTCTCTACTGGAAGACTCCTGAAATATCACTTGAGGTTTCTCAGTGGTGAAGCCTGTGCCTTAGGACAGATTGCCAAGTGCCAAGGGGCCCATTCACATAGAAGGAGAACAAAGATCGTGAAAAAGCTGACCCTCTAGAAACGCCTTTGTGGGGTGCTCATTGGTCGCGTTGCCTCCGCTGAACCCGCCCTCTGGGCTTCTATGTCACACTTATTCCCTGATTAATAACCCAATTAGAAACCTACTGACTAAGGTCGCACTGGAGCCAGTGACCCTTCTCTCCATAAACTGGTCCTTTTGAAACCACCCTTCTAACCACAGGCAGCAGGAAGCGCCTCGCATTCCTGGACACGCTCTGCCCCCTAGTGCTCAGTTCCACACCTGCGCACCAGCACGGAGGGGCAGCTTTGTGCTTTCATTTCTCCTCCTCTAGCCAACAGAAAAGGCCTGTCCCCTGTCCCTTCCCATGTCTTTTCTGGCTCCTAACTCCCCACTTTGGCCTTAGGGTAGAAGATCCACCATCAGACCCCGACAGGGCCTCTGCTTGTGTGTTGGAAATGAGTCTGCACAACGTAATTCAGTTTTTCAGCAGATTGGTAGGGATAAGATCACCGTGTGAGGAAAGGCAGCAAGTGAGACTGGAAGCAGAGCCAGGACAGGTTCCTTGACCGAGTCTGGCCTCGGTGTCCTGTCTGACAGATGTCTCCAGCACGATATGGTGACGGATGGAACAGAGGACCTGTAAGGTGGCTGTGCTGTGGTAGAAGGGACAGTGGTATGGAGCAGTATGGACAGGGAACATGGGTTACACTCCAGATCTGGCTATGGGACAGTCATCTTTCTTAGCCTCAAGCTTCACAATGTGTAAAGTGGGAAGACTGGTCCCACTGCGTTGGAAAGGTAAGTAGGTAGGAGAGATTTCCCCCAGCAAGCTGTGTGACTGGACATGCACCAGGGTGCTCCTCGAGGAGCGTGGTCCTGGAGTCTGCACCAAGTACCGGAACCAGAACCTCACGTGAGGAACAGACAGATAGTGAACCCATTCCCCAGAGCTGTGGCGATGGGACCTTACATGGCAAAGGGGCTATGCAGATGTGTTGAATGAAGTACTCTTGACAAAGGGAGACTGTTCTGGATGACCAGGGTGGGTGCGGAGGATCACAAAGCAGGCGGGAAAGAGGGAGGTGACGGTGGGGCGGAGTGGAACAATGCTCCCTGGGCCAAGGGACGCCGGTGGCCTGGGGAGCTGGGAGGAGGGCACAGACTGTCCCTTCCGGAGGACCCCGAGGCCAGCCGCACTGTGCTTAGCTTTTAAGACCCACTACAGGACTTCTGGCCTCTACAATGAGAGCTAAGAAAACTGTGCTATTCTAAGCTACTGGGTTTGTGGTGACTATGTCAGCAGTGCTGGGGTCCCAAGGTTCCAGATGGACGCCTGGTGGGACTCTCGTCCAGACTCCATTCGGAGGGGTAGAAGTGGGAAGCATAGAGAATCAGCCTCATTCTGTCACCAGCAAGCTGTGTGACTGGACATGCATCAGGCCTCAGTTTCCCTATCTGTAAATCACATAGTTGGAGAAGGGCAGAGGACCTCTAAGGACTCTTTTGGATGTAGCATTCTGAGAGTTCAAGGTAAAAGAGTGAAGCTTTTTGAAGAGTAAAATCTGCCCAGTGTCGGTCTGGCTACCTGAACCTCCTACAAGAAGGAGATACTGTTCATTATTTTCACAGTTAATTTTTAGACAGTGCTTCCTTGCGCCAGGTCTTGGTGTAAGCACTGCTCTTACATGAACCCCTATCTATGGGTTATCTTGATACAGCAGTCAGTGCAATGTGTGATTAATAATTAAATGTTTTGGAGAGAAGATTTCCAAGCAGGACTCTGATCAATAAGCTAGTGGGGGCTGGGGAGTGGGTACCATCTTCAGCTAATGAAGGGGGCGACTCCCTGTCTCTGCTATGAAAAGAAAAATGTCACAAACATTACATGCAGCCTGAGGGGTATGGATGCGAGGGGGAAGGGGCTGCTGTTGCCAGGCAACTAGCTCATCACTAATCATGTGCATAAAAGCCTCAGGTCTCTGTTTCCAGCACAGCTAGTGGGTCTCCCTCCTCCTCCGCTTTCCCCATTCCTCCTTTAGCTAGCCTTTGGGTTCTGGATCCAGACAGACCCCAAAACAGCCCCAGGTCCCCCCTCCCTTTAGGCTGTGTTCTATGGCTAGAAAGCGAAATGAGAAGGAAAGACATTTGGCGTCCAGCCGGGCTGAGGCAGGCCTGGCACCCAGATGCCGGGGCGCCCCGTCCTCATCTGGGTTTTTGAATAAGTCATCACCCCAGAGGCTC
>PVIR01010689.1:0-49254 GCA_004026965.1 Petromus typicus | reverse complement strand
AGAATTCTGGAAGGGCCAATTGAATAGGCTCATTGATGTGGGCATTTTGTGGGAGACTGAGTGGGATGTTGGAGCCATTTGAAGTGAAGGATCTGTGTTGAGTAGCAGAAGTTTGAGTGGCCATGATAACCAAGAGTAAAGTTGATATTCAAGACAGTGAGATTTGCCATTGTGTGTCCATTTGTTCCTGACGTACTAGAATGAGACTTTTTTTTTTTTTTTTTTTTAGGTTTTTTGAGACAGGGTCTCGCTTTTGTGGTTCAGGCTGGCCCTGAGCTCAGCCTCAAACTCACATCACAATCCTCCTGCCTCTGCCTCCCGAGTGCTGGGATTACAGGCGTGAGCCACCACGCCCGGCACTGTGGTATGTGGTGCTGGTTGCTGCTGGGTATGGGTCTCCACACCCAGTATTGTTATGTGGTTACCAGGGAATCGAACCCAGGCCCTTGTGCCTGCAAGACAGGTGCCAGAACCACTGAGCTAACTCCCCGGCCCAGGATGAGACTTATTTTTAAAGCAGTGATTCTTACTCTTGTCTCCTTCATTCTCTTTTATAGCTATTTGGATCTGATCTGGTAAGTCAGGCTGTGGCAGAGTTTCCAGGTGTGCACCAGCTCTAATGTGCATCTGTAACCAATCATAGCACAGTGTGTCTTGATACTCTGGCTGAAAATTGATGATTGATTGACCAAATGAGAATTCTTCTCTTGTGGAGAAGATGAAGGAGTATCTAGTGTCAGGTCCTGGAAGTTAGGTTTGAGGGTGCTAGAGCTACAAGGGAGGCTAGTCCAGAGCTGGTGGAAAAATTCAGGTGAAAGAACGAAGTGCAGATACAAACTCTAACATCAAGGACTACATTTGGCTTCAAAGACTGGTTCCAGATCATAGAGAAGACACACTGACTCCCCTTGTCTTTAAGGCTTAGCTCTGAGAGGCAGGGAGTGAAGGTGGGACAAGTCAGAAGGGGGCTGGGCACATGGAGGTGATCTTGGAGGCAAGTGTGTTTTGTCTCTAGTGGTTGTCGCTGTTGTGTGTGTGTGTGTGTGTGTGTGTGTGTGTGTGTGTGTCTGTCTGTGTGTCTGTGTGTATCTGTGTGTGTCTGTGTGTGTGTGTTAGATATTTTAGAACAGCTGTACCACCAAGGAAAATTCTTTTGATTGTCCAACTGAAATGGGTTTTCCCCTCTGTTTTCTTGTTTATTGACCATGTGGCTTTACTGCCCAATCAGCTTGCCTCCCTCTTATTGTTTTTTCAATTTCAAAATGGAATTATTATTGATACCTAGGAGGAATCAACTGAGTAACTCTTAAAAGTGGATTTACCTCAAAGTTTTAGTATGTTAAGGTCAAAAGATGATTCCACTTCACTTCTGATCTTCCTTACTTTATATAAACTGATATTGAAATAAAAATAAAACTCTTCTCAAACTCTGGCTGCCATACTTGCTTTCAAAAATGATAATGAATGGAAAAGAAACACTACAACAAATTGTATTTGAGGAAAATGATCGTTGTCTTTTTCAAGGAAGTTCTATAAGAAACAAAAGGAAATGCAATTGCAATAGCCAGGAATAGCTGCCACTTGAGGACATTTGGCTAGAATTTTCTGAGTCTATTGTGAATCCTGAATCCAGGGAATCAAACTTAGAATCTGCTAATTGGTTTCTTTAGTGAAATGACATGACAAATTAACCCGAGCTGGTGACATATTTATATTTTACAGAATTTGCCAAAATTATTTAGTTACTGTAAATACCTGTGGGCTGATAAGTGACATATTCAGTCCTTGGGAGTGAAGGTGGGACAACATCCCACTCAATCTCCCACAAAATGCTCACATCAATGAACCTATTCAATTGGCCCTTCCAGAATTCTTCCTGATATTCTTTCTCCTTGACTACCAATTTCTACTTCCTCCAGGAAGCATTCTCTAAAGCTCACATATATGAGTCCTGTAAAACTGTTCCTAGAATCCAACAAGTGATATGAGTAAAGAAGTATATATGTAGATAGATAGATAGATAGATAGATAGATGATAGATAGATAGATAGATAGATAGATAGATAGATAGATATAGATAGATAGATGATAGATAGATGGATGATAGATATGGATACGTACTTAGGATTTAGAAAAAATAGTCTTAGAAGAATTGCACTGGGATGAATGAAGATTAAAACAGGAGAAAACAGGATTTTTTTTCCTTTGATAGTCTACAAAATGAGATCTAAATTAAGTCCACATGCTGTAATTAGTCAACATATCTCTCAAATCACATTTTTCTATAGATTCCATCTCCATTTTATCTTTCTGATTTATTTAAGATTCCATATCTTAAGAATTCAACATGCTGAAGGCATCCCCAGTTTTTTTTATAATATGTTGTTCTGGTTTTTTTACTTTCTCTATGTTGTTCACTGGATCTAGAGAATAGATTACATTCAGGTTGGAATTTTTTTTTGGAATGATTAATTCATCACTGATATTGTAGGGTTTTCCTCTTTGTTGATGGTAACAACCTCTGATAACAAAGGTTTAGGTACATTAACTCATTTAGGTTTGTAACATGATGTTATTTTAATTATATTATCCCATCATCATCAATATGTGAAATTCTTCAAAATATAAAAAGTTTACTCTGCGAATTATTTAGTTTCCCAGTAATTTAGTTCCTATAAAACCATAAAATAAGTGATGATGTCTTTCTCTGTGTCACCAGTCTCAATGTCATATGTTGGTTGAATCTTTTCATGATGGCGCCCTCTCCAGCATTTTTTTCAATAACTTTTTTGTGTTTTAAACTATTTGACACATGGTAACTGCACACATTCACGGAGTGTACTGTGATAATCGACATTTGCACACAATATGCAATGATCAGGCAAAGATAAGTTTTGTTTCCATTTCCTCAAACTTTTATTATTTCTTTAAACAAAATTTAAAATTTTGTGCTAGCTTTTTATAAAATATGTAATACATTTTTGTAAACTACAGTCACTTAGTGCCTATGGCCTCACTGTACTAGACATGGCCAGGTCAGAAATGTCCTGCAGAAGCAGGCAAACATCAGGCAGCGGTTCTAATTGTTCAGGAGAAGTGAGATAATTGGTTGTAGAATCTAACTAGTCCAAGCTTGAATCCTACATCTACCACTTTAAAAACTGCATGATTTTAAATGGAGTATTAATCTGCCATAAAGAATGATAAATTTAAGTCATTTATACTCAAACGGACATATACCTTGAGGACATACTCATAAGTGAAATAAATAGGTCACAGATGTCTAAATACTGTATCATTTCTCTGATATGAGAATCTTAAGATGTAAATGAGTTCTAAAGTGTATGATAGATATTGTGAAGTGAAAATATTCAAAGGGAAAAGAGTAAGGGTAAGTAATGACACATGGGAAAGAAAAAATATGATGTAAAGAAAGAAAACATGTATATAGGGAGTGGGAGGTTGTAGAGTAGGCAAGAGGATGGGTAAAAGTGATAATTAACTCATAATATAGTGGTACAAATTCTCAATAATGTGTATGATCATGATGTTTATATAAAATGTATCAATAAAGAATTCAATTTTTAAAAAGCTGCATGATTTAGGGCACATTACTTAATCTAAACCTTACCAAAACCTCATCCATAAAATGGGTATAACACACATTTGATCAGGTTATTACTGTGACTTATGCAATGCACGGTTTCATTTCACGCCAAGAACACAAAAATGAAAATATTAATTATTTTATTTTTAATCATGTTAGCTAAAATTCATATAGCAGCAGAAAGCAAATTCCCAGACAGTCCAAAATAGAGGCTACTAGCCCATATGGCTACTGAGCACTTCAGATGTAGTTAATCTATAAGGCAATATGTCATACACTTTAAAATATGTACTGAATTTCAAAGTCTTCATTTTTTTAAATGCATTGTATCATTAACTTTTGTTGTATGTTGAAATGCTAACATATGGAATGTAATATTATTAGAATTACTACAATCTCTCCTGTGTCTTTATACTCTGTCTAACGTAACTACCAGAGCATTTAAAGTTACATATATATATGGCTTTTGCTGCTTCTAAAGGGATGTTAAAAGGTATTATGTGTAAGAGTTACTGATTGCTTAGGTCTGAAAAACAGAGAGAGGTGGCAGACCACCCCTAGTTTGTTTCTTGTTGTTGTTTTGTTTTGCCTAAACCTCTCCTTTTACCATCTCCATGTACCTACATCCCATTAGCATGAAGCCACTTTTAATACTGATTCCATGCAGCAATGAAAGACAAGGGGAAATCCAAGGACTCTGTGTCCCGCTGGCCAGATGACTCATTGGAGGCTGACAGTGCCCAGTTCAGAATGCTGGGTTCTCCAAGAAGCAAACTTCAGCCACAGGCTCAGCAGTTAGCTCAGAAGGATGAGGGGCTGTGGAGAAACTTAGTAATACTTTCTCTACTGACCATCTCAGTGAAAAAGAAGACACCTGAATCATCTTTTTCAAGCCACAAAATATCACTCTCACCAACCTGCTGTAACGCCTAAAATCTTCATGGTCAGATGACCACCTCCTCTCAAAGAGAGAGCAGAGATTTAACAGTTCGAGATAAGACTATTTGGGAACAGGGCTGGGGATTTAGCTCAGTGGTTCCAGCACCTGTCTGGCAAGCGCAAGGGTCCAGGTTCCATCCCCGGTAACCACATACCATACTGGGTGTGGAGACTCACCCCAGCAGCAATCAGTACCACAGACCACAGTGCCAGGCGTGGTGGCTCACGCCTGTCATCCCAGCACTCGGGAGGCAAAGGCAGGAGGATTTCTGTGATGTGAGTTTAAGGCTGAGCTCAGGGCCAGCCTGAACTACAAAGTGAGACCCTGTCTCAAAATAAAAAAGACTATTTGGGGACATAGATTAGGGAGTGGAAGAAAGAAGAGAAAGCACTGGATAAAGTACAGACAACCAATGGTTTATGCCCAAGGTGCCCGGCTCAACAGAAGCATGAGTCTGCAAAAACCACATGTAAGGGTCAACATGCACTTTCCTTTTGCCTTGCCATTTGGTGCTTAATCTACCTTTCTTCAGCTTTATTATATTTCCCATGAGCATTACTAAATACTTCATTTAAGAAATCAACAGAATGTAAAACAGAAAATGTGTTTAACCAAAGACAGATTAAAAGTCACATCAGTCATAGGAACAGACCTCAATTTCAATTTTCGAAAGCAGAACAAAATATAATTTTTCTCATGATAGGAACCTTAGAATTATCTCTAATTATAACTTCATGCTACATAGAAGAAATGGGAGCAGAGGTGCACCCCTTACAAGAGAGTTCATGGAAGAGCTAAGGTTGTTTCCATGTTCTACTCTTTTCTTCACTCTTCCACCAAAAATTAATGATCCCATTTATGAATGTCTACTGAATATGTTAATCTATGTGTCCCCTTACACAGACACTGTTCTCTTCCATATATAATGTAAATTTAAGCCACTCCCAAGTAAGGATAACAGGATATACTCAATGTTTCCTATGTCATAGATATTTTTCATATATTAATAGATATATGTATATACATATATGGTGTTCATGTATATATATTTATATCTTGTAATGCTCATATTACATACAACACCAGCAGTTGCATAGGTACATGTATTACATATACCTTTATTACATTGTAACATTACAGACCACATTGCATAAATTAACTCAGTCTTCACAAAACTTCTACGAGGAATATGGTACCATGGTTTTCCTTATTTAACAGAATACAAGACAGAAATAGAAAAGTACTAGAATTAGGTCCAGCACCACATATAGGAACTAAGCCTGGGTCTGTGTCCACTTGTCCATGTTCTTACCACTGTTTCTCACTCCTGCCATATTCTTCTACTTCCTCTCTCTCTGTCTCTCTCTCTCTCTGTCTCTCTCTCTGTCTCTCTCTCTATCTCTGTCTCTCTCTCTCTCTCTCTCTCTCTCTCTCTCTCAGAGTGGTATGATAAACACTCAAGAATCAGCACGCTGAATGTTATCACCACAACTTCGCAGGTGTTATTTCTTTAATACAGAATTTGGCACTTGGTTTTCCTAGGAAGACAAGGGTGAGGGAGCATTGGCTTCAGACTTGGGCAGACCTGAACAGAAATTCTGACTCCTTGACAGCTATGTGAATTGGAAAGTCTTACTTGTCTGAGTATGAGTTTCCTTTTTGGTAAAAAGAGAGATTTCTCATAAGATCTGCAATCAGTAATCAATAAAATAATACATGCAAATGAACAGTCTGTGTAGGCTTAGAGAAGTAGCTCACATCTTTATGTCTATCGTTGTCATTTCCAATTCATCTCTAAAAAGCTCTTATTATAGTCCAACTCCCTTGATTCTCAATTGAAATAGATGCAAGAGTTAAACCACAGGCACTGAGAAGGAATGGATGATTCTGCATAGATCTGTCACTTGTACCAACCTAAGAGGCACACGTGAGTTATGGGCAGGTTTGTTCCACCAGCTGTGCATGTGGGTTGCCCAATAGAAAGAAATCTTTACCAATTGAACTGGTTTTAAATATGTAGCATGGAAGGAATCAAAATGAATATCAGCTGTGATTTTTTACTTGAAAAGCTCATTAAGAAATGAATCAGAGAATACTGGACTACAACCATATAGAAATGTGTTTCCCATTTCTACAAAGGATTTTTTTCTTTTAAAAAATGAATCAAATAAAATGCTTTTTATATGAGAATGGCCAATTTTGAGGGAAAAAATCTGCTATTTCCTCCAAATAGAAAAAAAACCTAAGATTTACTGAGTCTCTACTTAATGACATATATTATTTCAAATCATTTCCTTGGCAATCTTGTGTGATATATATTATAACTTTAATTTTCCTGATGAAGGAAATGAGACTCGGTAGAATTTAACAATGCATTTAGGTTACATAATTACTGTATCATGGGGCTGGGATTTCAACCCAAAACTCATTTCAAAGCTCTTTGAACTGAGCCTTGAAGTGATTGTTTTCAAGAGATGTGATAACTGAAGATTTGATCCAAATCTTACTTCATTCTTTACAAGTATGCACAGCATCTTTTATTAAAGACATTTATCCACTTTTCTGACCACTGTGTCTCTTCCTGTAAACCACAAGTCATGTCAGAGGAGCATCATTGCCTGTTGAGTTCATTGATAGAACTCTGACACCAAATGCAATGCTTACCACATAGTTGCATCTTCAACAATATTTGTTGAACAAAGAAATAAATACTGCATTAATTAAATGAATAAAGTTTAATTCCATGGTATTCTTTTCCAGATAGTGAAACTGGGAGAAGGGGGAGTATTTTGCCTGCAGTTTTGTAATTTCTCAGTAACAGAATGAATATTAGAATCACAGAGTCACATATTTCTTAGATTGGCTTTGTGTCTCTTCCTTCTACCTTCTACAAGATAAACTTTACCCTTACTTTGTGAAACAGGAGTGTATTGCTGAGTTCAATAAGCTCAAGTCACTAGCAAGCCAAAGGTTTATCACTTGTTATCCTCCTGAAACAGAAGTCAAATATATCATGATTAAATGTACCAATAAAATCAATCAATTAATAAAAAATATGATAGAAATCATGAATGATAACCACCCCTCTCCACCCAAAGGAGTCCATCCTTGGTGACCTCAGTAATTGAAAAACAATCAGCAAGAAAAATTTAGAAAATACTCTGTCTCTTACTAGACTCTTCTCAAACAGGTAATAGAACAGATTGCCTCTTCTCCACCTCTACACCTAGTAGTAAAGGAGTCCCAGTCCTTTAGATAGCAACTTAGGGAGAAAAGTCTTCCGTCTTACTATAAGGCATTGTCAAGAGACTGTTTGGTAGCACCTTTCTAGTCTTTGAAAAGAGGTCAACATTACAGGGATGGGTAGGAAAAGAGGAACCCACGAAAGGAATAGCAAGAGCATCTAGAATGTGAGAACTAAGAAAGTATTGTCTCCTAAGTAAGGTTGTAAAGCACTATTAGAAGAAAGAAATTATCAATCCCATAAGATTCAGCATGTTGAAAGGCTAAATGACATATGAAGGGACAAACAACTATTTGAAATAACCTCCAGGAAGTCATAGCAAGCAATGTTGGTTGGAAAGAGCAGTTCCAGTATCCAGTACAGTTCACATGTTGATTTGATGTTCCAACTCTTCCATGAACTGTGGGCTGCCCAGAAGCAGGACTGAATGTCTGGTGTCCACAGCACGCAGTATGGTGTCTGGCATATTGGAGGCACTTAATAAGTATTTGTTGAACAGATATGCAAATGAATAAATTCAGATGAGGTAAAGCGAGTGACTTTAGAAAACAACATTCCAATGACATTTAAAATTGCTCCCGGTTAAGTACCAATGTTTTCTAAATTAAATCACCTCTAAAATTATCCCTCCTCCTCCAAAATCCCTGAAGCTAAAACAAACTCAATTCTGATGGAGAACATATAATTTGTTGTCTGAAAAGATAAAGCCTCACGTATTAGAAGCAACCCTAAATCTCTGTGCCTTGGGTGACCTTTTAAGTTGCTACTGTCATATCATTAATGTTATAATTTTATGCAAGATTTGGCACGTAATTATGTGTTAAATGGTTCTGTTGGCTCTCGCTCACTCGCTGATTCAGTAACACAGAGTGCATTAAGAGAATCCCATATGCATCGCTCAAGGCCATCAGTGCTACAAAACCACATCCACCTGCACTTTCCCTGTTCCCTATCTCACTTTTCCTTTCAGCTGTCGCCTTGAGCCACAACACAAAAACTGCACTTGTGCAACTGCTCCTCTCCAGCTGAAGCCTCTGGACATGAGGCATATCTATAAAGGACCCCACTTATTTTCATTCAGAACAGGAGACATTGTAGTGGTGTTTCTTTCCTTGGCTGCCCATCTGAATTACCTGGACAGTCTTTTCAAAATACCCACCCCAGGGTCCCACCCCTAAAACCCGTGTTTTAAAAACTTTTCCCATATGACTCTAATGCATGCTCAGAAACATATCCTTATGTTCCTCCTGCCCAGGATGGTATGGCAACTTAGTCCTAAGAAGGAAGTATTTCAGATTTTATCATCTCAGTATTTTCTCTGTTGCCAACATCCCTATAGAACAAAAAAAAAATCAATAGTCTCTGTGCACAATTACGAAGCAACTTAATTGGATTGTTTTTACAAAAAGCAAAAATCCAATCCATTTGCCTTTAAGTTTAATAACAAGGGTAAAAAAAAACAAGTAAACTAATGTTTAGTGTGTGCAATTATGTGCCATTTTCTACTTTAGGTTCTTGGGTATAGATTGTCTCATTTAATCTTCCAAATAACCCCGTAAGACAAATATATTACCCCAATTTTTACAGTTGAGGAAACTAAAACACGGAGATGCTCCACCATCTTGTGCAGAATCACACAGTGGTAGGTATTGGTGCCAGGAGCCAAACAAACAAATGGCCTCACCTGAAGTTCTTGCTCATCTTCTTTCATTAGGCCACTCTGAAACCACCTTTCTGAAACATCTTACTGAGGGGATGTGACAAAAGGGAGAAGGAAAAAGACAGATGGAGTAGTCAAAAGAAACAAGGACATCTTAGGCTAAAGGACAGATCAGGAAAATATCAACTATAGCCAGCTGTGGCGAGCCCCAGAGCATGAGGCCAAGGTCACACCAGTGGTTACATTGTCCTTTAGATGATGCAGGCAACAAACACAACCACTGTGTTCTGGGTGCTGCATCGTGCAACAGGTGCAGAAGGCACAGGCCTGCCATGGAGAAGCTCGCAGCCTAGTGAGGAAGGGAGGTCTGTGAACACGCAAGATAAATGGCACCTCATCTTCCAAGAGCATCTCTGACTAGGAGCAGGGGGGGGGGCAGCTACTGGGGGTGGGGTCAGAGGTTTTGCAGAAGAGAGAGTGTTTGAGACAGCGCTGGCTTGGGTCACGCCTTCACCAGGCTGGGAAGGGAGGCAGAAGGAATAGCAGCAGCCGAATGGAAGGAAGTAGAAACTTGTGAGACTGGAACTTGAAAAGACCCTCTCTAAATTTGTGAGACAAAGAAACCGTCATTCTTACTGATTCACTGTTTTCACTGAAGGTTGAGGTTACCTAATTAGGGCTTCTGGTTTTCAGACATACTAGTCTGTGGTCACCTGATTCTTCTTCCAGGTTCGCCCCATCCCTGGACCCTTCAATGACAAAAAAATGTCAAGGTTTTTCCTCCACTACCCACGTCCTGTGTAGTCACTAACCTAATACAGGTTTCTGCTTCATGGATTTTGAATTGCAAAACATCAAAGTCTGTGATTTTTTTTTTTGTCTTTGTACTACTTTCCTAATCACAATTCAACTGAAATGATCCTTGATTTATAAAGTGAACAGAATTCGGTTAATTACTTAAGAACTTCAGTGGGGGCTGCCTCTGAGATAGAACTGACCCTCCAAACCAGCTTTCACTAACAGGCTGCGGATTTTTCATGTTTCTTTGAAACTTGAAATTTTCTTTTAGCCTCTACAGAATCTCTATACTGGTGTCCTTAGAGAAGCTTCTCCTTCTTATTTTAACTTACAGTGAAGCTAGCAGGTTTTCTTTTGTTTTCTTTTGTTTTGTTTTGTTTTGTTTTTTTGAGACAGAGTCTCACTTTGTAATTCAGGCTAGCCCTGAGCTCAGCCTCAAACTCACATCAGAGCAATTCTCCTGTCTCTGCCTCCCAAATGCTGGGATTACAGGCATGAGCCACCACACCGGGCACTGTGGTATGTGGTACTGACTGCTCCTGGGCATGAGTCTCCATGCCCAGTATTGTGTGTAGTTACCAGAGAATCAAACCCGGGCCCTTGTGCTTGCAAGACAGGTGCTGGAACCACTGAGCTAACTCCCCAGCCCGAAGCTAGCAGGTTTTAAATAAGTTTGTCTTTATAAAAGAAAATTGGGGGGAAGAAACTCCAAATACACTTACTGAAATAAGCCAAGGGGTCATTAAGTGCTTTCCAACATGCTTTAAACAATTAATTAAATGTGTCTTCCATCTCTCCCTTTCTATATTGTTTTAAATCAAAGCTAGGGTACAAGTACTAAAATGATACACAATCTGGAAAGTATCAAAAATATACTGAAATCCTTGCAACTTCTTTTAGTCTGAATTATTTCAAAGCATTAATAAGTTCTGTAGTATGTCTATGATAGTCTGGATAATAACTAGCAATAGAATAGGACTTAGGAACTTATTGCTTTGCCTACACTCAGCATGTATCACTTTTGTCTATTCTGTATCTCCAACACTTTACAGGAATAAATGAAGCAACTGGAGGATTCCACCAGAGTCCTTATTAAAATACCTTGAAAAGTTGGTACCAATCACATTCTGATAAAATAATTCATCCAACTTAGATTAAAATCATTTTCATTTCCTGATGGTTAACTGGTTTTGATAATCCATATGTATTCAATATTTTTAAGATGTTTAAAAAGGAACATAAGTAGCTTTAAATAACCCAGGTCCAAGTAATTAAAGAGCTTGCAGGGTCAGTTTTAAATCATCCTAAACCATCTAAACTGTTCGAGTGCACACTTTCACTCACTTATCCGAGCAGACAAATCCAAAACACATGACTGTTTGTATCAGCGCTAACTGCAGAACCTCTGCTATGCTCCACCTCCTCTCCCTTATGTCTCCGATGTAGTTTCAAGCGTTACAGAAGGAAAGTTATTCCAAGACCTTCTCCAAGAAAGTCAGTTCACACAGTGATTTACTATTTTCTTCGATTCATTATTCAACTAAATTGTAAAATATCAGAGGACTCTAATAGTTATTTAAATCTCCAGAATACAGAGACATCTAAGCATGAGAGTTGGTAACGGATTCTCTCAAGATCACCCACTAGTCAGCAGTAAAACTGGGCTGACAAGAACCCCTTACTCGGAGTACACACTCTGAGCCTTTGCTGCTCAGTGTTGTCTGTGAATCACCAATGTTGGCCAGTTAGAACTTGAGAACTTCAGGCCCCATCTTCTTCCCACTGAATCAGAATCAGCATTGAAACTGACTCCTGGTGACCCATCTGAGTGGACCCAATGAGTACTGGACCTCTCTCTAGAGAAAGTAAGAATGAGAGGCAAGTAAACAACGATCTGATGCCTACCTGCCCTTTTTCTAAATATAAGCAAATATCTGAATCTCCTGAAAGCATCATTTGTAATTTTGAAATAATAGCACTCCCACCTTGCAGGATTTTCATGATGTATACCTCAGTATGCATTTTATGTGTGCTATATGTACGGGTAAGAGATGTAAAGTGCCTGGCATATAATAGCTGATATAGTATTCACTAAGGTTACTACTAATATAATTTCCAGTCTCATGCTTAGCATTCAGATTGTACTTTAACCAAGAAGAAAGCCCACTCTTGACTATGCATCTATGAAACATTCTCCTGTCTTTCTCTTTGTTGTAACATATTATATATCACCTTAACTTTTATATTTGATTAATATTTTAAGGATTCTTTATAAGAATAATTATTTAGGAAATAAATAATAATACCTATTTTCAATGCAGTGCATGGAGATGAAAAAAACTCCCAAAGTCACGTTATCACCAAAAGAACACAACCTTTCTCTTACATCTTATCTCTGACCCGTAAAAGGCACTGTGTACCTGCTGCAGTGATTTTTCTCAGCCAGATGCTCAAATGCTCTGAGCTGAACCCACAGCATTGGCAACAAAAAAAGAAAACAACTTTAAAGATGACCTTGCTATACTGGCATTATCATTTAATTGTAGAAACTGTTTAATTTCTTTAATTTTCTCTCATGGGTTGTTCAGAGGGTGTTATTCAATTTCCACGTGTTTATGAATTTCATGTAGCTTCTTCTGCTATTGACCTCCAATTTCATTGCACTGTAGTCTGGCAAGACACAGAGGATAACTTCAGTTCCTTTGCATTTACTTAAATATGTTCTATGAGCTAGCATGTAGTCTGTTTTGGAAAATGACCCATGTGCAGCTGAGAAGAATGTGTATTCTGATGTTGTGGGGTGGCACGCTCTGTAGACATCTACATGGACTAAGTCCATTTGTTCAAAGATTTAGTTCTGTTCATTATTGACTTTTTGTCTAGTTGATCTATTTGTGATAGTGGGGTACTGAAATTCCCTATGAGTATTGTATTAGTGCTTAGTTAGTTTTTCATGTCCATTAATTTTTTTATATAGTTACATGTGTTAATATTTGGTGCATACATATTTACGATTGTCAAATCCTCCTTTTGGATTGTTCCCTTTACAAGGATGTAGTCACCTTCATTATCTCTCTTAATTAGTTTTGGCTTGAAATCTACTTTGTCTGCAAATAAGATAGCTACTTCTGCTTTTATATGAGTTCTGTCTCATGGAGAATCGCTTTCCATCCTCTTACTTTCAATCTATGAATTTTTGAAATAAACATGTTTCTTGAATACAGCATATTGTTTTCTCTTGCTTCTTAATCCATTTGCCAACCTATTTCTTTTGATTGGTGAATTGAGGCCATTAACATGGAGGGTTATAACTGATATGTACTGAATTGTCCGTTTCAAGATTTTTTTCTGTTGTTGGTTCTTTAATTTTTTATTTTCCCCCTTTCCATTTAATTTGTTGCCTTGACTAATAAGTTCACTCTGTGGGCTTCAAGGAGTTATGACCCTCATTCTTTTTCTAGGATATTGTTTAAAATTTTTTGGAGTGCTGGTTTTGAATTCATGAAGTTCTTCAGGGATTCTTTGTCCTAGAGTATTTTATTTCCCTGTCAATTTTGAAGAATAGTTTTGTAGGATACATCAATCTAGGTTGGTAGTTGTTTTCTTTTAGGGCTCAAAATACTTCAATCTGTGTTCTCCTTGACTTGAGGATTTGTGCTGAAAAGTCTTCTATAATTCTCATGAGTTTTCCTTGTATGTGATTTATTTCTTTTCTCTAAATGCTTGCAATATTTTGTTCTTCTGTTGAGTTTCTGGAATCTTGACTATTATATGCCTCGCTGTGGATTTTTTTTCTGTCATGGCAAGTTTGAGTCCTATATGCTTCACTTATCTGTAGGTTGAATATTTTCCCCTGCTTGGGAAGTGTAACATTTAGAAACTTATGGGACACAATGAAAGCAGTTCTATGAGGGAAATTAATAGCAGTGAAAGCCCATTCTAGGAAAATAGACAGAGCTCAAATAAACAACCTTATGTTAAATGTCAAGCTTCTAGAAAAAGAAGAGCAAGGCAAACCTAAAACTCCTACAAGGGAGAAAATTACAAGGATCAGATGAGAAATCAATGAAATGGAGGCTAAAATAACTATACAAAAAAACACATCGAAGATGGTTCTTTGAAAGAATACATAAATTGATAAAATTTTAGCCAACCTTATCAGACAAAAAAAAAAAAAGCTGAAATCCATGCAATTAGGAATGAAAAGGATGAAATCAACAGATTCAGCAGAAGTTTAGAGGATCATAAACATCTACTTTGAGAGCATTCCAAATGATCAAAACCTGAAATCTTTCACATTAAAATCAGGAACAAACCAGGATGTCCATAGTCCCCACTCTTGTTCAACATAGTTCTGGAAATATTAGCCATAGCAATTAGACAACAGAAAAAATAAAAGATAGAAAGAGAGGAAAAGAAGAAATCAAATTGTCATTATTTGCTGATGACATTATATTCTATATAAAAGACCCTGAAAACTTCGCTAAAGGACTGATAGACTTAATATCCAGTTCAACAGAGTAGCTAGATAGGAGATCAACACTCAAAAAAAAAAAAAAATCAATGGTCTTCTTCTACAAGAATAGCAGACTCAGAAAGAAATCCTTTCACAATAGTGTACAACAAAGTGAAATACCTGGAACCTATCAAATGAAAGAAGTAAAAGATCTCTACTTTGAAAACTATAGCACTCTGAAAAAAAAAAAAAAACAGATCAAAGAGGATAGCAGAAAATGGAAAGATATCCTTTGCTCCTGGGTAGGAAGAACCAATATTGTCAAAATGGCCATCCTTCCAAAACTGCTATATAGATTCAATGCAATTCCAATTGAAATCCTAGCACTGTATTTCACAGAACTAGACAAAATAATCCAAAAAAGTCTTTTGGATCCAGAGGAGACCCAGAATAGCAAAAGCAATCCTTGGCAACAAAGGCATGATGAGAGTATCACAATCCCCAACTCAAAACTATATTGCAAAGCCACTGTGATTTTTAAAAAAGCATGATACTGGCAAAGAAACAGACCTGAGGACCAATAGAATAGATTAGAAGATGCAGAAACAACACTAGATATTCTAAGCCACCTCAATCTTTTCAAATATCCTCATTGGAGAAATGATGGCATCCTTAATAAATGGTGCTGGAAAAACTGAGTTTCAACCTGTCAAAGATTAAAACTAGACCTATATCTTTCATCACACACTAAACTGAAATAGAAGTGAGTTAAAGACTAAATAGTAAAACAGAAACACTAAACCTGTCAGAAGAAAGATAGAACTCTTGGAAACTTTGGCATAGGTAGAGACTTTATTAACAAAACCTGAGTGGCATGGGAACTAGCAGAAAGAATCAACAACTGATATCTCCTCTTATGAAAAAGCTTCTGCACAGCAAGAGAAACCACCAAGAGTGAAAAGACAGCTGTTCCTCAGACAAAAGTATACTATTTAGAATATATAAAGAACTTAAAAAACTAGAGCCCTAAAATATAAAGATCCAATTCAAAAGTGGGCATCTGGTATGAACAGACATTTTTCAGATGAAGAAATAAAAGCAGCAAATAAGCATATGAATAAATGTTCTAAATCACTGGTCATTTGCGAGATGCAGATGAAGACAACACCAAGATTTCATCTCACATCACAAAGAATGACTACTATGAAGAAATCAACCAACAAAAAATGATGGTGGTGCTGTGGGGAGAAAGAAATCCTTCTCCACTGTTGGTGAGAATGTAAACTAGTGCAACCACTATAGAAATCAGTGTGGAGATTCCTGAAAAAACTAGGATTAGAGGTTCCACTTGACCCTGCTATTTCCCTGCTGGGCATATTCATGAAAGAACTGAAAGTACCATTACACAGAGACATATGCAAACCTATGTTTATAGCAGCACAGTTTATAATAGCTAAATTTTAGAAACAGCCCAAATTTCTGTCATGTGGAGACTGAATAAAGAATATGTGGAGTTTTTCAATAAAATGGAATATTAGCTATAAAGAATGATACATTAGAGACATTTATATCTAAATGGATGCACCTTGAGGCCATACTCATAAGTGAAATAAATAAGACATACATATATAGATACCATATTATTTCTCTCATATGAGGAACTGAAAATGTAAAATACATCTAAAATGTATAGTAGGTATTGTGAAATAGGAAGAAAATGTTCAAAGAGAAATAGTAACTGGGTGGGGGCTGGGGAAAGCAAATAAAGGAAAGAAAAAATCTGAAGGTAAAAAGGAAAAAATGGAAATAAAGCTTATGTATATAGGGGTAAAGGGGTTAATGGGAGAGCAAGTGAATGGGAAAAATAAAAATAAAGATATATCATGTACAGGTATAAATTATCAGTGTAAATGTGATTATAATGTGTATTTTTAAAGTATCAATAAATTCAATTTAAAAAATAAAGATTATCTTGCATCCAAATCTGAACCAAAATGTGGGGAAATGTGGCATATGATAGAGTATGAAACCTTACCTCCATTATGTTTTGCAGGAGTCAGTTTGAGAAGGAAATCATTTTAACATCAATTAGAAAACCACAGTGTCCTGAAGCACAAACTCTCAGCCCTGCTGTATGCTAAAAACAAGGAGGCTTTTAAAAGTAGAGTGTAGATTTCTAAAGGTTTTATGTCTTTTAAGACTCCTAATGCCACCAAGATTGAGAGACACTACCCTTGGACAGCAACAAATTCCTGGTACTATCTAAGAGAGTCAATATGCTGAGGGCTCCTGGTGAAACCAACACAGAGTATTCAAAAAAAGTATCCCAAACTCAAGGAAATAGATTTAACTTCAGTGTTTTCCTCTTCTAGGTCTTTTTGCCACTCCTCCAGGACTTCCACCATAAGGAAAGGAGTTCCTGGACAAACATCCTTTAAGATGTTCATATGGACCAGTGGTCGGACCTCTTCATCATACAGACATGATGAGAAAAGGTACAGGTGCTGGGACTGGGCATTTCCAGAGACTTCCCCGACTCTCCAGAGAGGGTGGTTACAGGAAGTCAGTAGGCAACTGAGTTTTATATTTTGTGATGTGGAGACAGATGCTACACTAAAGGGTACGGTCACAGACACTCTAGCCTTCCTCCCCCCACAGTCCACACACTCACCCACACCTCATGGTGCTGGGAAATCTGTAACTTCCTGGAAATGCCCTCACACACATACACACACTCACTCTTCACTTAGCCAGTTCTAGTCTGCCTTCGCGTGTCCAATCAGAATCCCACTGCTCCCCTTAGCCCATCATCCTCTGTATCCAAACAGACTTTGTATTGTTTTCTGTTGGCCTTCCTAAACTCTGCACAGTGTCTGGCAAAGGCAGATGCTCGATGTGATAACTAAAGTGAAGAAAATTGCATTTGGGGGCTCTGAGAACGTGGTAAAGAAAGAATGCAGAATTTGTGAGAAGGTCCAAAGATGTGGGTCAAATCCTTGGAGACCCCAGAGTCCTTGGAAGAACAGCCTGAAAATGATGAAACAGGGAAATAAAAGGAAAACTAAGAGGGCAACGGTAGTGTACATGAAAGACAAAGTAACAATTATGCAGCTCAATCAAACGTGCTCATTTGGATTTAGGAAGCAAATGCGTTCATAAAATCTATAACCACTTTAAAATATTTCCTTTCCTTCCTTTGTTTTCTTCTTCTACATGTCTCTCCTTCTCACTGCCCTTACGCTAGGACTTGGCTTAGAGGAAGCTAAATTTTAAATATAATTGCCTTTATCAGGATATTGAAACTCAAGCGAGTCTCACATAGGCAGAATCTTATAGAAATCAGGATTGATAAATGATTCCGGGCAAAGGAGAAGGACCTGAGGGACTTGAATATTGTTTTGAAAGCTTTTATTCCTCAGAATACCTGAAATGACCTGCACATTAAAATCCTTTGAAAAATTCCAAGAACAAAGTTGTTCTTCTCAATAATGATCTATTACACTAAAATCTTGGAAACTGCTTAAATATTCACAGTGAAAAATCTGTTAAACACACAGTAGACTATAATATGTCCCTTAGCACCCTAAAATGCTTTTACAGAATACTAACTTTAAAAACAGTGAATAAAGAACTGCATTCTATGTACAAATGAAACCAACAAAAAGATATACATAGGCAAAAATATGGAAAGAAAATCAAATTTTTCACTTCCTTTTCCAAATACCATGTAATATGTTATGTTACCTTAATTATGAGAAAAAATGATATAATGTTTAAATGAAATTACAGCCTAGAAAGGAATTAGTGTTTGAACAAAGCCCCAGTGTTCATGACACCAAGAAGATAATCTGAAAATTCACTTTGTTCATATCTTTCACATGCTTTTCTTAAATGCTTACTTGAATTGTTTTTCATTTTCTTTCAAATTGAATCATCTTTCAGCACAATCTTCAACACCTTCAACTTTAAGGTTATTTAGAAACTCTACATTTTGTATTCAGTGAAATTGTTTGAAAACAGGCATTATTGGTGAAGGTACAGAAGGATGGAGAGCCTGCCCTGCCACTCAGGAGTTAGATCCACATCCAGTCATGTTGTTGCCCCCAGGTTTATCATGACTGTCAAAGGCCAGCACTCCAGAAATGCTAGAGTCTTTTCCTGGCAGGTGAATTACATCCGATTCCTTTCCTTATTTATTCACTCTCATCAAGGAACTTACTACAGTTGTCTATTCATCTACAAAAGAATTAACATTTAAGAAACAATTACTAGATGCACTATATGTTCTGCCTAAAATACTAATGTATGTGATAGAAATCATTATGCCATTCTATAGATGAGAAAGTGGAGGCTCTTAGACTTTAAATAACTTCCAATGGTCTAATAACTAGCTCTTGATAGACTCAGGGTCTGAACCCAAGCTTGTGCTTTCTCCCTGTGCCCACAACCTACACAGGCTCTTGTTAAAACTAAGCTACTTGGAGCAGCCATGAACAGCCAAGCCACAGGGGAAAATTGTGTAGCCTACATCTGAAAATTGTACATCAAATATTATGAACATATGATTGATGTATTGACACTATCTGTGCAGTTTAGAGGAACAAATAATTAGCTTAGTGTTCTGCACCAATACAATTCTATGACACTTAAATTACTGTTTTAATTTTTCTATTTTCAAAGATGTTTTCAGTAGCTATGGGATTTAAAATAATTAAAATATTGACTATAAATAAATCACTGTCAACAAGCTTTATTTATGGAACAAACGTGCCAAAGCTTATGAAGTCAATCTGTGTGGCTTTGGTCTACAAAGTTAACAGAAGCAAAGGAAAAACAGCCAACAAATACAAGCAATAGAAACCTCCACTGAGCCTGTATTCTTACTTGAATGTCATTTCATTTAATTCTATGCCCCTTCTCTACCACATCTTCTTTACTGCCTGCCTCACAAACTCCTGGAAGATAAGACTTAGTTTTAAAATTGGCTTTGAACAGTAACTGTTGTTATGCTCAGAGTGCTGTTGGCGGCAGTAATCATGGTTGTAATGAAGATGATGGCCGATAATGAATCAAGATAATTAAGGTCTTCAAGAAAGAAATTAGACTGTCTGGCAGCACTGCGCTGACCTGCTGGTAACTGCTCCCTCTCAGCTCGTCCTCCTGTAAACCTGACCTCGGTGTGGACCCCGTCTCTCCGGCAGGGTTCCTGCAGCCATCCCAGAGGCCAACTAATCAAAATTCCTCACTCCTTGCCACACTATCCCTTTTTGATCCCTGATGCAACATGTCAGGATATGGTGTGCCCCGGAATTCCTGCAACAGTGGAGCCCCAGCAAACCAGCCAAGGGCAATCACAGCAACTAAGAGAAAGAAAACATTCACTCAGAATTCTGAAGCTGAGTGCCCTGTTCCTTAGAAGAAGTTGAAACCAATTCTGCTTTCTCTCATTACATCCATTGTAAGCCAGCCCTTTGTTGCATCATGTGCTCTGGGCAGAGCCCTACTTAGTATTCTCATCCTTTGCTCCACAATGCCAACAATGTGAAAGAACATTGTTTGCTTCTCTAAACAAAGTTTCTTGTTAAGTAAGCTTACTTTAATCCCAAATTGCAGGTGCAAAATGAAATGACAGCAATAATTTGTTATTTAGAAAAGAAAGAAATCTCGGCTAAGAACATTGCAAACTAAGTATGTATCAAATATTCTTTGGTTTGTTTTATTAACTATTAATCTAATACAAAGGAATATTTATCATATATTAACATACAAAGAATGGTATCATGGGCCTCTGCATGCTCATTATTCAAAGTGGAACAATTAGAATTTTTGAAGTGCTAAGGAATACTTCCCTAATAACATCTTAATCCCTATCCTACTACACAATCAGCGATAACTACTATCCTGGATTCTGTGTTTACTATTTCCTTGCTTTTCTTCACAACTTTATGACATATGAGTCTTATATAATATATTCAAAGTCTTTGGGAGGCTTTATATAAAAAGAATCATTTCATATATAATATCACTTTTTTTGTTGTTGTTTGTTTTCTGAGACAAGGTCTTGTTTTTGTAGTTCAGGCTGGCCCTAAGCTCACTATGAAGCCCAGGCCAGCCTCGAACTCATAGCAATTCTCCTGCCTCTGCCTCCGGAGTGCTGGGATTACGCACATGAGCCACCACACCTGGCAAGGTGGTATGTGGTTCTGATTGCTGGTGGGCATGAGTCTCCTTGCCCAGCACTGTTGTATGTGGTTACTGGGGACTGAACCTGGGACCTTGAACTTGCGAGGCAGGTGCTGGAACCACTCTGCTAAATCTTCCAACCTGTTTTAACCACAGAATATTGCACAGTTATGACTTATCAATGTTGATGTCAGTAAGTATAGTTCAATCTCTTTTGTGCAGCATTCCACAGAATGAATATATCAAGGTTATTCATCCGCTAACTGACATTTGTATTGTATTCACTTCTTGCATCATTGTCAGCAGCGTTGCTATTATACTCTTGCTCATGTCTCCTTGGATGTATGTATGAGCACTGCTTAGAACTGTGGTCCTGACATGGGAATGGTGGGTTCAAAAGTTCGTACACTTTAACTTTACCAGACACTGCCACTGCTCTTCCAGCCAGCCGTAAGCTATTCTCTTTGCTCTATAGCTTTGCCTACTAGTGTGCAAATTTTTTTCTTCAATCTAGAAGGTAATGCAACTTTAATTCTAATTCTCCAATTCATAGTGATTCTGAGCTTATTTTGTTAGTTCATTTTGTGATGTGACTGTTTAAATATTTGCCTCCTTTTTCTACTGGATTGTCTTTATAGATTTGTAGGAATTAAACATATGTATCAATCACTTGTAAATCCATTGCTGCATGTATGCAGATTACTTCATTTGTGGCTTGTCTCTTCACTTCACAATGTGTCTTGTTGACTCTATTCCCTGATTTTAATGTGCAGACATAGTGCATTTCTTAACATTTTGAAATTCCTTATGACTTCAAGCCTAAAAGGATTTTCTTTCATTCCATTCTGTAACTATTCTTTCACAACTAAATCTTTAATCATCTGGAACTTGACTTTTGTGTTAGGTGTGAAGTAGGCATCCTGTGTCTTAAAAACAGATAACCAAGTGTCCTCATGCAACGACTAGATAATTTATCTTCTCCTAGTTGATTAAACCACACATGTATTATAAATCACATTTCCAGATATCTTTCTAGATCTCTCTTCTGGTGTACTAATCACTTGTGCTTACCTCAGACAAATGCACAACTGGGCTTACACATGCTAGCATTGAAATACCTCCTAACATAGGATAGCAGAAATTACTTGTGTGGTCTTTTTCAGTCAAGAGTGTAACTGCCATTCTTTGCCATTTGTACTTCTGCTAAATTTCAGAACATATTTGTCGAGTTGTTTACCACACTTCCAAAAATCTTAGAAATTTTATTAGAATTTCATATAGTTTACAGTAAATTTACATCCTTTCATCACTAACTGAATGAATAATTTCTATTTGATTTCAGTCCTCTATCTGAAGAAAGAGAAGCAGTTTTTTTCTTAAGCCCTGTATATTTTTAGTTGGGATGGATTTCTTCCTGTAGATTAGCAAGAGAAAAATGAGCAAGATTATTAGCATGTGCTATGTACATCAGAAGGGACAAAAATACCTCACAAAGCAGTGGCCAGCAAGTCTGTCTTTATGGCATTTTAACACAGCAACACATTTTGAAGAAGTGACAAGATGAAAGAGGCGGCAGGTCCAGGCTTTCCAAGGCAGGAAACTGGGGGCAGAAACTATAAAGTCTGCTGCAGTCTCTTCTGCCTGCCATTGCCAGTTCTGAGCCCATCCAGACTCCTCACCTCCACCCCCCACCCCCGTGAAGGATTTATCTGTGTCCTTGGTGGGGAAGAGGGTGGGAGACAGAAAGATCTTTGTTTTAGTATCTCTGCTCTGCCTTCAGACAAAAAAAGGAAAGGCAGAGTCCCCTTCCCTTTAAAATGACTGCAACACAACACTCTTCAGTATTGTAGCTTTTAAAAACTAATATCTTCTAATAAACTTTTATCATTTTGCCAAAGAGAATTTTACATAGTTTATTGATTTATTATCTTTATTTTAATGTTTAAACACATTTTCTGCTTTTGTTGGTCTATGGAAAGGCAACTGGCTATTGTATATTGATTTGTGTTTTGACATCGATACTAAATTTTCTTATTAATAGTGTATTGATTTTTCTGTATTTTCTTCATAGTTATAACACTATGAATAATACATGGCTTCTTTTTATCAGTAAATATATTGCTTATTTATTTTAATTCCTTCTTACACTAGCTAATAAATCAAGAATAAAACAGATAATAGTGAGGTTTTCTGCTTTGTTCTTGTTTAAATAGTGGATTCTTACAGCACCACTAAATGTCAAATTTGCTATAGATAACACCTATATCTCCTTTATTATGTTAAGTATTTTTATCTATTTCTACTTTTATCGGATATATCATTAATAATACTATCAAATATATTTATCTGTATTAATTATAGTATATGATTATTTTAGTGTTTATGCAAAACATTTCATTAATAGAAAATCCCATGATAACCAACAACACACTCTTGGAATAGTCTTAACTTTATCAAGATATATTTTAATTTTTGTATATTGTTACATTTAGTGAACTAACTTATTTGCTAAACTTTTCATTTATGTTTGTGAATAAGTTAGGTTTATAAATTTTTGTGTTGCTCTGATTGGTTTTGGTTTCAAAATTTGCCAAACTCATACATAAACTATATAGTATTTTATTAAAAAGCTTTTGCACAGTAAACAAAACCACCAACAGAATGAGGAGACAACCCACAGAGCAGGAAAAACATTTTGCCAGCCATTCCTCAGACAAAGGACTACCAAATTAAAGTGTATAAAGAAATAAAAATAAAAACAGGACCCTCAGATTTAAAGACCCAATCCAAAAATGGGCATCTGAACTGAACAGACATTTTTCAATGAAGTAAAAGCAGCAAAGAGACATATCAAGAAATGTTCAACATCACTGGTAGTTTGAGAGATGGCAATGTGATTCTACCTCACTTCAGAAAGAATGACATCATTAAGAAACCAACTGAGAGGCTGGGAATCTAGCTCAGTGGTTCTGGCATCTGCCTAGCAAGTGCAAGGTCCTGAGTTCAATCCCCAGTAACCTCATGCCAAAATACCAGGTGTGGTAGCTCACACCTGTAATCCTAGTACTCAGGAAGCAGCAGCAAGAGAATTGCCTCAAATTCAAGGCCAGCATGAACTACAAAGGTAGACACTGTCTCAAAAAAAAAAAAAAAGTTGTTTTAAATATCCCCTTTCTAACTTAAAATTTTATTACATTTTTTAATTACAGTTTTTTTTTATTTAGGCCTTTTTCATTATCTTTTTTTTTTTTTTTGAGATATGATGTCACTATGCAACTCAGAATGTCCTTGAAATCACTATGTAGGCCAGGCTGGCCTCATACTCTCAACAATTCACCTGTGTCAGCCTTCCCAGTACTAGGATTACAGGCATGTACTAGCACTCCCAACCCTCTGTTATCTAGATTGTCAGTATTGTCAAAGATTTATCTATTTCTTTAGTCTTCTTTTTAAAAAGTAACCTTTCAGGGCCAGGAGTTAGCTCAGTGGTGCCGGCGCCTGTCCTGCAAGCGCAAGGACCCGGGTTCGATCCCGGTAACCACATATAATACTGAGCATGGAGACTCACACCCAGCAGCAACCAGTACCACATACCACAGTGCCGGGTGTGGTGGCTCACGCCTGTAATCCCAGCACTCGGGAGGCAGAGGCGGGAGGTTTGCTGTGATGTGAGTTGGAGGCTGAGCTCAGGGCCAGCCTGAACCACAAAGCGAGACCCTGTCTCAAAAAAACCTAAAAAAAAAAAAAAAAAAAAGTAACCTTTTTTGAATTCCAGTTCATTGATCCATAAGTATAGTTATCTCTTATTTTATAGTTTTTTATAGTTACATCTTACTGCTCTTGCTTATCATTTCTTTCCTTGTACTTTCCTGTAGAAAATTCTTCTAACCTCTTTATCACTTCCTAATTTGGACACTTAGTGTATTAATTTTCAGACTTTTTTCTCTAATATAAGCATTTAAAAATGCATGTTTGTATTTGCTGTCATTTCTGTGTCCCTTCAGATCTACTTACTTCCTAACTGCTAATCAGACTTTATCCCATAACCCTTGAGTTCCTTCGTTCACTCTTTAATTCTGTGTATATGTAGTTCTTTAGGCATATTTTGCTATTTATCTCTGCCATTATTGCACTAAAGCCAAGTAATGTGACCAACAGGAAGAAAATACTTCCGAAAAACTCTTTAGGTTACAGAGATCCCTGATTTATCTGAACAATTCAAAGCTTTTTTTCTTTCAGTATTATTCACTAATGTCCTTTATGAAATTTAACATGTTAATGGACTGAGTAAATATAAATAAGAATTAACATTTTGGGGATGCTATTGAGAAAACTGGGGTCTGATCAACCAAAGTCAGGACTGAAAATAAATAACTCCTGCTTATGTTTTCCTAATTTTGCTTTCACTGTCTTATTCATGAACTAAGAGTCATAATACCACAAGGCTTCCTGAGAATCTCCATAATTTGTCAATAATAACAGTAAATTTATGGACAAATCCCTGGATACTAATGACTATCTTGTTCTTCTCAAATTTAAAAACACTGTTGCTGAAGAATGAATGCATGCAAAGATTAAAGAAAGAGTAATAATTTAATTTACTAAATCAAACCACAGAATATACACCTCCTGACTCCGTGAAATCTGGAACTCATAGAAGATGAGAATATATATACAAATGAGCACATCTCAGAAATACGGAGGCTTTGGTGGACAAAAGGCAAAATAATGCCTGTGTTTATCAATGCCACACCTGTTCTTCCATGGAATCTCCTAAGGCACAAACCCAGAGCAACCCCACTTTGCTCATTCCAAAGTAGAAGGTATTCAGCAGTCTATTGCCCCAAAGGTTCATCTCATGAGATCCAGCAAAAGGGCACTGTCCATTAAAGTCTGGGAACAAGAGCACTTGAACCTGGAATGTTTGAACTTATTTCTGGTAAGACACTAAACTAATGGCAGCGTTCAGTGGACATGGAAGAAAGGAGGACAGTCAAAAGCTACATGAAGCCATGGTTTCCTGATTTATTTGGCTTTAATCAACCATTCAGCCTTTATGTGCTGGCTACCTCTCAACCTATGTTTATTGTAGTTATTTCCAGTCAAGTAAAGACATATTTTATGAGCCTAGTAAATGCAAAAGACTGAATCTTCAAAGAGGAACACAGTCTAACTCTTGAGTATCAGAGTATTCATTGGGCTGTAAAGGCATAAATATAAATTATGCAGTATGTTGAGTATTATGTGTAAATTCCTAAAGAGCCCTCACCCAAGTTTTCTCCTTTGTTTCACAACTTCCCAACTTTTCTTTCCTCCACCCACCAGGTGCCTTCTCTGTCCTCCGTCAGGGTCAGGACCCTTTGCCAACTTGTTTTGCTCCTAAGGACTGAATCTACTAGTACCAAAGTGAACATTTTTATTCTCTCACGACCTAAAATCCAAAGTGTACACTGTTAGTTCTGGATATAAATGATGCCCAAATCCAAATTTTTACCTCCTCTGCCCTCTCCTTTTTTTTTTTAACCTCTCTTTATCTAATATTTGAAATTCTAGAAAGGGTTGCAGAATCAGCCTCTTTACTTCTCTGTAAACCTTACTAAAAACCAACAACACTAATACAAGCAATCTTTCAAGAGTACAAATCTAATCATTGCTTAAAGTCTTTCAGTGTAACAACTAACTTCAGAAGACACACATACACTTATCTCTGGACTCTATCCATTTTTTTTGGACCCAGTCTATCTAATCAGCTAACTGCCTACCAACCCTCCTGGATCCAACCACACTTAATATCTCCTTTTCTCTCATATTCTCCCAAATATTCTTCTTCTTGATTGATTGTTCATCCAAGACTCAATTCAGCCTGTCAAAGATCCTTAACCATTGCCACCTACATCAAGTGATGACTGCCCTGAAATAGCTGGCTTCTACTTAATGCTAATACATCATAGCTCTAGGCCAACTTATCCGCCACTAACCCACTGAATATTCATATCAAATTGATAGCTAATAGGCTTGAAGCCAATTTTCCAAAAATTCCTTTTCCAATCATGATGATAAATTTATATTAAATTTGACTATGTATCCAAAATTGTATCTGATAAGTATAAACCTACATAATTTTACTATAATCTACATGAAATTGGTATTCTACAGGGACCAATTAGACACTGGAGTGTCTAACTATTTGGGGATGCCAGATTCTCCCTGCCCCAACTTTTGGTCTCTCCTAGCCATTGTCTTTCCAGCTTTCTGCCCCATCATATTCCCTCTCCCTTTCCTTCTCCACCTTGTGGATCTAGTTCCCTCCTATATCATCTGGCCCTCCATCAAGCCACACTTTGGCCATTCTCTCCTGTCCTCTCTGTCCCTTGGTCGCCTCTCTTCCCCCACTCTCTAGATAAAGGAGCCACCCTGTACATTTCACTGGTTCTCCTCTTTAATACTGCCCAGCACAGGCTTCCACCATGCTCACCCAGGTCCCTCCTCTTGAACAACACAACCAAAATGAGACAGTCAAGCATCATGTAAAGTGATGTCATTCCGACAAAATAAAAAACTATTCACATAAAAAAAAGGTCACTGGGACTTCAAAAAGCTGTTAATAATTGCCATTCAAGATCAACTACTATCATCTTTGTAAATACCAAAAAGAAACAGTTTTGGCTCATTGATAAGATAAATCTATCAAGTGGTCATAATATGAAATTGTGCAAGAATCAGTGACGCCAAAATGTTAGTGAAACAGCAAATGGCTCTAAAAATGGATTTGAAAAAATCAGCATAATCTGAAAAGCTCCCAAAAGAAATGCTAATTTTTAAATACTTATTATATATTTACACATATATTCAAGAAAGACATATCTATGAATATATTATAGAGTGAGCCTCACTAGGAAACTTAGCTTTTAAAAAATCAGTCTTAAAATATTGCTAAGAAGAATGTATTCACAAGGAGAGCATATTTTATGATAAAATGTGTTCTTAAATATAGTTTTAAAATATTCATATATTAATTTCCTATTGTTGTACACAGTACCTGACACTCACAACTGAAAGGAGACAGTGTTAATTCAAATTATGGTTTGAGGACATTTAGCCCATGGTCATCGTGCCCAAGGAAGGAACATCTTAACAGAAGGGCATAGCAGAGCAAATCCTCTTAGAGCATGGGGGTGGGGGGGGTGTAGAGAACTGCGCCAAATAGGAACAAGTGAGAGACCACAGATAGTACCCACAGCCATGCCTCCGTGCCCTGCCCAAACACACCTGGAGCTCCGCCCACCTGATAGGCCTTCCTTAACTCAGGATAGCTGACATGCCAGGATTAGTGGTCACAAGTCATAAGAAAAAAAGCTTATCCCTATTCATTTACTGTATTTAAAATTTTTTCCTTAGAATAAGTCATTGTTAAACATGGACGTATGCTAAAGTAGATGGATTATATTCATTGAGTTAATTAACCCTACAATAAGTTAGCACTTGGTGAGTTAGCCTTTCAGTAACTGATCCTGTGACAAACTGCCTCGAGGCACCTTGTCCTTCTCCCCACACCTCCTCATCAGGCCTTATAAGGTGTGTGCCTTGCACAGCACCTTTACTTTGTATCCTCAATACCTGGCACATTGTGCTTCATCTAATGAAGGCTTAAAAATGTTGACTGATGAATTTTTTAAATGAATTTATATATGGCCCTTGGCCTGCCTGACCTTAGTACTTTTCTCCCTACGGGGTAGATATCTGTGAATTTAAATGAGTGAGAGACAAGGAGAAAATCTTTCTTGCACTTTTTATTCCTTTTATCCATTTGTATGTAAGCAGAACTTTATAACAAATTTTCTAATGGATTATAGGCTGATTCCTAATATAAAATTTAAAGAAATGATCCATATATTGAGTTGAGAATAAAACTGTATTCTACTGAAACTCACCTGATGTAAAAATGAAGCTTTATTGGAAAATTGAAAATCTCTTGTTAACAAAATATTTCACAAAGACTTCTGTTCTACTTGGACTTTCTCAGAAGATTTATTAATAACTCCCTTCTCCAAAAGGATTTGGGCCAAATGTTCTCTGTATATATAGCAAAGTCTGCATAAATACACTATTTGTTATTTTCAGCCTGTATAAATATTGACTTTTATGGCACAAGTACTTCAACAGAGATTAAACTTACTACTTTGCCAGGCTACCAAGGTTCTGTTTACTGTAAATTTATAAAGTAGAATTCCTGCCCTACACCTGTGTTGTGCAGCCATGCTCCAGACTCATTATTTCTCCTGAACTTACTGCCTCAGTGAATGGTACCAACCTTCTTTCCCTTATTTCTCACCATCATCACACTCTACATCTCATTCCTTTAGGATGGACTCATGGAAGATAGACATAAAGAGCCATAGGGAAATAAAGTGTTTTGTTTGTTAGTGGTGACACAGTAATCCCCCAAGAATGAAGCTCAAATACATCATCATTTTCCTTTCATCTGCCAATAAAGACAACTACACGTAGAAAGGATCACTTAACTAACCCATTGGGACTCAGGCTGTAGACTTGCTATCAGCCAAGGCTTGCTCTCTGGACATTGCACACTTTGCCAGAATAACCACCAAAGGCTGAGGTTTTATCTCAGTATTTCTCTATACATCTTTACTCTCTATCCTATCTTGATCTTTTTAAATTAAATTTATTGGTACAATTTATATGTACATAATGAGTACATTCATCATAGAAATTTGTAGTTACACATAATTGATCTTGGCTATTTTTTCCCATTCCCCATCCCTCCCTATTTAAAACAGCTTTATTTCCATTTTTGTCCTTTATTTTTTTCCTTTCTCTTCTTTCCCTCACCCCATCCCTAGTTCCTCTACCTATCTGAACATTTTCTCCCAGTTCTACAATACCTATTTACTATGCATCTTAGTGCTCATTTACACTTTCAATTTCTCACACCAGAGAAACAATGTAATATTTACATGTATCCAGTTTATTTCCTCCAAGAGTCTAGTCTTAAAGTGCATCCATTTATTTACAAATATTTCATCTAGCTTGTTTTATGGCTATGTAGTACTTCATTATATAAAAAGCCACATCTTTATCCATCCATTGGTTGATGGATATTTGGACTGTTTCCAAGATTCAGCTATTACAATCTATGCCAATATAAGCATTTTCATTGAGGAGATAGACCTATAGTTCTCTTTTTTGCTTGGATCTTTCTGTGATTTAGAGATCAAGGTAATACTTGCTTCCAGGAATGAATTTAGAAGTATTGCTTCCCTTTCAATTTCATTAAAGAGTGTGCCAAGTAGTGGCATTAGGTAATCTCTAAGTTTCTTGTAGAATTCAGCAGTGAATCCATCAGGGCCTGGGCTTTTCTTTGTTGGTAGGTTTTTAATTACATCTTCAGTTTCACTGAAGGATATTGGGTTACTTAGAATTTTAATATCTTCTTGATTCAGCTTTGGAAATTCATATGCATCTAGGAATCTTTCCATTTCTTCTGTATTTTCAATCTTATAATAATACAGATTCTCAAAGTAGGTTGTGATGATCCTCCGGATTTCTGCAGGGTTTGTTTTGAATGCACCCTTTTCTTTCCTCTTTTTTTTTTTTTTTGCCAAGGGTTTGTCAATTTTATTTGGCCTTTCAAAGAACCAGCTCTTCAATTCATTGATTATTTGTGTTGTTTTCCTAGTCTCCCTTACATTAATTCCTGCTCTGATCTTTACAATTTCCTCTTTTATAAGCATTTGAATTTAAATTGCTTTTGTTTTTCTAGAAGCTTGAGGTTCAACATTAAGTTGTTTATTTGAGCTCACTGTTTTCCTAATATGGGCTTATTTAATTTTTCTCATCCATCAATATTAGTTTTATGTAGTTGGATGCACTAGTATTTGGTGCATATATGTTTATGATTGTTATCTCTTGCTCTTGGAGTGTGCCCTTTACAAGGAGGTGGTGACCTTGTCTTTCTTAATTAGTCTTGGCTTGAAATCCACTACATCTGCAAATGACTAGCTACACCTGATTTTTCTGGGTTCCTGACACAGAGTATTATTTTTCAGGCTTTGACTTTCAGTCTGTGAGTTCCTTCTTGAATGATTTCTTGTATGCAGTATATTGTTGGATCTTGCTTCTCGATCAATTTTGCCAGTCTTTTTCTTTTGATTGGTGAACTGAGGCCATTACCTAACAGTTATAACTGGAATGTATTTATTTATCTTTTTCATGATATTCTCCTGTTCACTCTCTTCTTTCCCCTTCTTTTTAATTTGTTTTTCCTGACAGATTCATTCTGTAGAGGTTCATAGAGCTGTAATCTTCATTTCTTCTTTCAAGAATGTCCTTCAGAATATTTTGAAGTGTTGTTTTGGTATTCATAAATTTCTGCAGGTGTTCTTTCTCACAGTGGTATCTTATTTCTTCAAGAATTTAAGATAACTTTGTGGGATACATCAACCTCAATTGGCGTTGGTTTTCTTCTATGGCTTGAAATATTTTACTCCAAGTTCCTCTTGACGTGAGGTTTCTATTGAGAAGTCTGCTATAATTCTAATAGATTTCCTTTATATGTTATTTGTTTCTTTCCTCTTAACAGCTTTTGATAGTCTGTTCTATTGGATTTCTGAAATCTTATACGCCTAGGTGTAGTTTCTTTTTTAAAATCATGGTTAATTGGGATTCTATATGCCTCACTTATCTGTTTATTGAATTCTTTTTCTCTGTTTGGGAAGTTTTCTGCCACTACTTTGGGAACATACTTCTTATGTCATTGATGCTATTTCTTTTTTCATTGACTCCAATCAATCTTATGTTGTCCCTCTTTGCATGATCTGGCAGCCGTTAAATTGATTTATCGTGGTGCTGTGATATTTTTAAGAGGTCATTTCTTTCGCAATGGCTAACTGCAATCCTGTCTTCCATATTTGCTATTTTGTCCTCGCATTGGCTCATTCTGCTGCATATGCTTTCAATTGAACTTTGAATCTCTTGGCTATCTGCTGGAATGGTTTTTATGGATTCCATTCCTTTCCTTTGTGCTGGACGCTCATGGTTTCCACCATCTTCCTAGGTTTTTCCATCTTACTATCTGTATCTGCTCTAAAGTCACTAATTCTGTCTTTCATTACAGTCACCATTTCTGTAACTCTCTGAGAAATTATTTCTAATCTGATGTTTTTCGAGAGCCTCTCATTTGTGTTGTTACAAGGAGTCCAGGTGGCTGCCTTTCAGATTGCTCCACCTTGTTGCCTTCTGAGTTGACCTGAGGTGGAAGCCTGGGTTTGTCTCTTGTTTAAGTGTCCTCATTTTCTAGTTTTTGATTTTGTTTTTGTTTTTAGTTTCATTCCTGGGTCGATGCTTCTGGATTTCATATGCCAAGTATCTTTATTGCTAGTATTTAGAATCCTTATGAAATGATTACTTTTTAGAAAATCTTGCAAGTATAGCTGGCTTTGGGGTTTTGAGTCTGTTGCAATATGCTACTTCTTCAATTTTTTGGGGATAAGAAGTTGCTGTCCACCTGGCCCAGCCCCTGGTCCTTTGGCACTGCCTATACTATTTTTATGACCCCAGGAAGAACAACTGATTAGAACAATTATGTCACCTTAGCTAACATAGTACAACCAATCATAAAAATAGCCTCAAACACAGCCTAGAAAATGACAAACTGTGGTCACTATTAATTTGCTATCTTTAAATATTTGAAGTAGATTTATGGTTATATAATTAATTCTAAAACAAACCAGAAAAGTTCTTATGGTAAATAAGCCCTCCATAGAGTGAGTTTACCATCAGGGAAGAAAATTCAAAAGGAACTGAGGAAGAATAGAGACACAGAAAAGGAAAAGTTTAGAAGGAAGGCCAGTGGAAAAGGAGAGCCAAATGGTAAAGAAGACATGAAAAAAAGAGAGGAGAAAGAAATAAAAGCAAGAACAAAGCAACCAAAATAACCGCTAGAAACTGTGTTCACACTCATAAAAATGAGAACAAACAATCAAGAAAAAACAGAAGCAAGAAAAATGAAAAAGGGAAAAGCTATGTCTCTGCTGTTACTGATTACAGCATGAGCAGCCTACAGATCCAAGTTGGTTAATCCCAGCAAGCCTGTACCTTCAGTCATGCTAAAGTAACTGAGAGGCTGGAACTGGACCTGCAGGGCCTGAAAATGACCATGTGCCCCACCCCTGCCATCTCACCCAAGCTTCTTCACCTGTAGGTTTGCGCTCTAACACTAGAAACCACTAGACACAGCTGGCCTGCAGCTGCTCTGAGTTCAGAACTCAGTCAACCTCTCTCCAAGATGGCTCCCTACTGATCGCCCTCTCTGGAGGTTCGTCCAGACTCCAACAGTTCACCAACAACTGCAGTCTGCTGTGTCTACCGCTCTGCTCCACTGATGCATTCCTCCATGGAGGTCGCTGGGGTGGCCGGTAGTCATGGTTCAGTTGCAAGTTAAAGCCACCCTTCCCCTGAAGTGGGTCCAAGCAGGGGCCAGGGTGCTGCCTGTTATCTTCTTCTTTCATTGTTGGATTCTCTCTACCATCTCCTGTGGGCTTCAATTCCTGCTTCAGATGCTTTCTGGGTCCTGGTGACCCACTTAATTCACCTTTCTCTTCCTCACATTGTTTTATTCTAGTGTGTGGACACCAAACCTCAGACAGCCCCTCTCTCACTGCTGTTCAACACTATCTTATCTTCCTGGAAGTCTTCTCTTGTCTCAATCTTGTATCCAAACCTCTTTACTCTTTGCCAAAACAATTGAGACAATCACCCATTTCTCTCTGATTTAAGTCTTGTTCTATTTCTTATCTCTACACAGGAGCCACAGTGATCATTCTGGATCTCAGTTCTAACATCTTCCCATGAACTAGAGAACAAAGGGTAATCTCTTTAGAATGACTTAGGTGACCCTTCATGACGCACCTACCTTTCCAAATATATCTGCCCTGTTTAATCTGGGCCACACTCATCTCAAAACTAACATACATCTCATACTTATTAGGTAATCCTTCCTTCCTTTGTTGACGTGCTTCTTTCCATCTGAATTGCTCCCAACTCCTTATCTCATTTGGTTAACTCTGAATCAACCATGAAGATTCTGTGTAAGACATTATTCCTTCAGGAAACCTTCTCTAACCTCAACACCTACCCCCCTCTCCCATTTCTTCAAGCTAAGGAAATTGCTGATCTCCTATATTCTCATTAAGCTGTATGAGTAATGTTGTCATTGAACCTATGACTGACATTTACTTCCACATCTGTCTTTCTCATTAAGCTGGGTCCGCATCCCAAGAAACAAGAAGTTATCAGCACTCAAGATAAATTTGTGGACCTACGCTGAACTGTTTTCTCTTCAAATTGTTCAATCATTCCTTATTTATTCATTAATTATTGAAGAACACTCACTTAATACTTGTCTTTTGCTGAGCAATAGCCCTAATTTCCCAGGGGCCTACGTGCTGTGTAGAAACCAATCATTTCTCCTCTTCACTCTCCATTCCAGAGCATATGAAGAACATTTGTTAGCTATTTTGAAATTGTGATTTGTTTGTAAATCACCTGTTTGAATCATTTTTATATGCTTCTTGTTCTGGTGACAAAACTGATTGATTGTGTTTCATCTATTTTGCGGGTATAGACTGATATGTGATGCTGTGTGACAGCCTAATATTCTAGAACTGTGAGGATATTGCTTCTTCCTTGATGACTTCCATCTGTGGAAAAAGCAGATCTCAGTGGCAACCATCAGATTTAAATACATGTTGATAAATAATATTAGCAAAGTAACAGCAGATTATTATTTTACAGCAGGTCTTTGAAGCCACTCATCCTCAGCCTGTCTTTTTCTGCTTCAGAAGTCTTTCTACCAACTGGCTTTTACTGCTAATGGGTGCCAATTTTTTCAAGTTCATGAAGGATCATGTTTAAATCCTACAATTTCCAGTGAAAATCTCAAAAAAGAATAGGGAAATTTAGGGGGAGGATCACTGGCAGTCTATGAAACTCAAAGGGAGGGGAGGCCAGTTAGTCCAAAGGCAATAATAACCTTGTGAGATGAAAACCATGGTCTCTGTAGGCCTCTGGCAATGATATTAAGCAGCTGAGTCTGAGTGGTGACTATGAAAAGATGAAGAAAGGTATCTATTCATTTGTGATTCCCTCCTACAGTGTTCCCACTAAAAGAAGCAGTAAGATCTGTACAAACTATGCCATGAAGAGAACTTTAAAATAATGATTAACAGTAGCCAGTTTTGTGCACCAATAACCACATTAACAGACATTCTACACTAAATCCTTCTAGAAATACATTAAATGCATTCACACTCTCCCACCTTTATATAGAATCAAAAGATTTATAACCAGCCCTCCACAGACCAACCAATCAGAACAGATTTGGGCCATAAATACCAGTCAGGCCATTATAGAGCATAAAGTTAAACACAAGCCCAGAATATATGGACAAGTGCTCAAACAACAGGAGCTACAGACAGAAATTAGTTCTTGCAAAGTTCCACACTGGATTCTACTATGGTTTCTTTCCTAAGGAACATGGGTGATGAGTGATAGAAATGTTGAAGGAAAATCTGAGGTCATACTTGTGCATATTGCTTTTTTCTTTAAAACTGAAAATATGACTTAAGAGCTTCCTTCTCTATTTCCAACCTTCATTTGGCCTCCTCTCTGTTTACAGACCCCCACAGCCCCTGACTTTCTCCACTTCCACTGCCTTAAAGCCCCAAACTCCCTTATTCAAATAAAAGCTGGGACAGCCTGAACTGCACCTTGGTCCTCAGCCCCGCTGTAGTTCCTGAGAATTGCCTTCCCACCCATACCTCTCACGGGTTTCCCTCACCATCCAGCATCCTAGATTCTTTTTAACTTATCCTTCTTTTAAATTTAGTCTTCCATTCCTAAGCTTTCTCCATTTTTCATTTCCTTGCCATCCTGTCCTTTAAAAATTCTTTGGAGAGTGATTACAGTTTTAGGGTGTTCTAACATTTACATCATCAAGCCCTAGCTTTTCACCCCATATTTGAATTGGAACACTTATTAAACACCTTGTATCAGCTATTCTCCAAGGTAACTTACTTAGGTTGTTGCATTCAGCCATTCTAACACAATTAAACATTGTTTCCACTTTTCAGGAAAACAGGGATCAGAAAGGCTCAGGAATATATTATTGATCATACACCTAAGATGCAGTGAAATCAGGGTTTGAACACAAGAAACAATGTGATTCCAGCCTCATGTTCTTCCTCATCATATTATGTGCTCAAAAAAGTATTAATAAAACTCAAAATTTATGAATTCTGTCCTTGGTTTGATTAACATGTCCAATTCACTAGAGTGTTTACACGAGGAGAGGGCCGAGTCCCCATATTTTCTCATTGCTTATAAATCTCAAGCCAGCAGAACTATAAGCAACCTTGCCACCTCACAAAAATGTTAAACATCATTTCTGCCTATCCTTCCTGAGGTAAAAGTAGAGATTAAGTTGATAGGTTTCTGATTCATGCTGCCATTTATTTGTATTGTTGTTCAATTAGGTATTCAGAAATTATCAAATATTTCAATAATGATCACCTTGATAAATGGTAAAGCCAATATGCCCGAAGCACTGTTTTGAAGATTAAGGGCATTGCTTTTTTCTCTACAACTGGAGAGAAGGAAAATTAATTTATAGTTAGAGATAAGCTACAAGATAAAGGAGAGTTCATGTCTACTGAGTTGGTGCACAGGCGTGTGTGTGTGTGTGTGTGTGTGTGTCTGTGGGTGTTCAGAGGCAGTGATGACACACTGAAATCCAACTGCTCTAAGGTGGGTTCAGAAGGCTCCTCTGTCTCTAGCTGTAGGAAGGCAGAGGTAGAAACTTATCTGCTCTCTAGGGCCATGGTGACTAACTACACTTCATATCAGACTGTGTTGTTTTCAACTTCAGAAATTTCTACCAAAAAATCAAGGACCACGACCTCCTGGACAAAAGGAAAACAGTCACAGCCCTGAAAGCGGGAGAGGACCGGGCCATCCTGCTGGGACTGGCCATGATGGTGTGCTCCATCATGATGTACTTCCTGCTGGGGATCACGCTGCTGCGCTCCTACATGCAGAGGTAAAGCCTTCCAGCAGCCTGACCACCACTTCTGGTCTCCGGCTTCCTTCTCTTCAAGTGCATCTGTCTCATCCTCCTCCTTCTTTTTTTTTTTTTTTTTTTTTTTTTTAATTTTGAGACAGGGTCTTACTTTTGTGGTTCAGGCTGGCCCTGAGCTCAGCCTTCAACTCACAGCAGTCCTTCTGATTCTGCCTCCTGAGTGCTGAGATGACATGTGTGAGTCACCACGCCCAGCACGTGATATGTGGTTCTGATTGCTGGTGGGCATGAGTCTCCTTGCCCGACATTGTTGTATGCGGTTACCAGGGATTGAACCCGGGTCCCTTGCACTTGCAAGGCAGGCTCTGGAACCACTGAGCTAAATCCCCAACCCCCATCCTCTTTCTTAATAAGAACTTTCAGAAGTGCTTGGGACATAGTACTTTTCAATAATATTATTTAATAACGAACATAAAGATATGTCTATGAATAAACTACCTTCTTTGTGCCACAGACTTTTATACTTGTTTCAGTCTCAAAACTACACTGTAAGTGTGAATATATTCATTATAAAAATGGCAAAACTGAGGCTCAAAAACAGAGGTAATTTGTCCCATGTCACACAGCTCTGGTATATGGCAGAGCTAAGAGTCAAGCCCACACTAACTAACAGAGTCTGTATTCCTGCCGCTCCTTACCTCTGCCTGGCCCCCACCTTCACCCTTTTCCACCCTGCACCACCCCTCTGTCACCCTCTAGATCAGTATTTCTCTACAACACATTCCAACTTTCTGAGGAGCTTTAAAAATGCTGGTGCCCGGGCCCTACTGCCATCATCCTAGCTGGGACAACTGAACTGAAGTGGAACCCACTCAGAGTTTTAAAGCTTCCCAAGTCTTTCTAATATACTTTCAAGGCATGAACTACTTAAAAATAACAGATTTTGAACACTTTTCATTTTAATATTTTTCTTAGGTTTACTGAACAGTCAAGGGGGGTAAATACATAGTAAAACAGCCAATGCACTTCCTCCTGAGTAAACCGTGTGATAAATCCCAGCAGTATCCCTCGGTAAATGTTGTCCATAAACTGTACGCTTAAAGCCCTGCAGAACCAATGTGGCTGACGCGTTAGGGGAGGAGTCTCACAGAGGTTCGGCTTAAAGAAACAAGCTCTTTTCCAAAGAAAAACTGAGGTTGCATCTCCAAAGAGATTCAGACCACTTCGTCGTCTTATCTAAACTAATACTTTCATTTTAGAAGCAAAATCGAGCTGAAATACAGCTATTTGCTAAAATGAAGGCATCACCTTTCACGTGTGTGACCGCTTGACTCTGTTTCCGCCGAGGCCTTGAGCCGAGCTGTTTCTCAGTGTAAGCGCAGATGCTTGAGGCCTCAAGTGTTCAAGGTCCGAAATCACCAGCAGCCCCCCACGTCCACTTAGAACCGTCAAAGTCTCCAGCGTTGTATAAGTAAAATCTGAGCATTCAGGCTCCAGGAAAATACAATTTGCCACGCCAGCGGGAGCAGGTCTGGTTTCCTGCCTGTGGCATCAAAGTTTACACGTGCAAAAGTGCACAGAGCTCTCCATGAACATCCAGGAACTGAAAGAGACTTCATCTGTGTGAGACCATGTTGTTTTCCCCTACCATGGAAATCGTTTTATGCCACGAGCAAAACATTGATTTCTGGTGTGTTACGTCCTAATTACAAATGTTAACCTTGATCACAAAACTGAAGGTATTTTAAAATGAAAGTTGACCAACAGGCAGGTGGAATCTTTCCAAGTGAGAGGGCCCGGGCTTCCTCATTAACGCTTCCTCTGCGGCCAAGGTTTCCTTGCAGTGCCTTCATGGAACGGCCTGATAAAATGAGCCTGGGCCTTACAGAAATACCAGACTTGGCAGAATCACTGTTTATAGTCTCCTGATTTCTCTGACCCTCAATTAACTCATTGTTAAAGTGAGTTTATATTCGGGTTTATATTCGAGTTTATATTTATTTTGACCTTGACTATTATAGGGCTGTTGAGAAAACAAAAGGAAAAACTTATGTAAAGCACCAAGTAAGGTTCTAAAAAAGATGTAGTGAGTGATTCTTTTACTGTAATCAAAGGGGTGAGTTGTCTCTTACCTGTGACTATAAGGACCTTCAGTCCTACATCACTGTCCTTCCACCCGTCGCAGTAGAACCCAACCACACCACTCCTTTTGCCATCTTTCTCTGCCTACAACCCTAGCTGCAGTGCGAGCTGAGATGAAGAAAGTAAAAGTGAAGCCTAGCAGAGGTAAGGTCTCAAGTCTAACAAGAAGTTGTACAATATAGAAATACAAGGTGCATGTAGGTTGTTATTTAAATGCACACCTCGTGCTGACTAGAGTGTTCACTAGAGGAAAAAAAATCACATCAAGCACTGGAAAAATATTATGTCCAACAGAAATCACTGAGTAAATTCTCAGCACCAAGGTTTGTCTGTGCTGTGTTATAGTTTGCCTAGAGCTTCTCTATTCAAAGGCATGATCTTTACACTGACAAATTGCACTGCACATTTGAAAAAGACTCATGTTCAGCCCTCTGATCACACCTCCCTTGCCCGTTGCTCACGGGCCCGTCCTTCCTCTCCCTTTCTTCTGCAGTGTGTGGACCGAAGAGTCTCAGTGCACCTTGCTGAATGCTTCCATCACGGAAACCTTTAATTGCTCGTTCAGCTGTGGGCCCGACTGCTGGAAACTCTCCCAATACCCCTGCCTCCAGGTGTATGTGAACCTGACTTCTTCTGGGGAAAAGCTCCTGCTCTACCACACTGAAGAGACAATGAAGATCAATCAGAAGGTAGGAGGTGGGCCCACGACATTCCCCACAGAGCTCCACACCCTCATAGCTCTCTGCAGTTCTCCTCCGCCAGTATTTCCAAAGGATTCACCCCTGGGAAGCAGCTCCTGCCTCCTCCACTCACAGAACTCATTATTTTTCCTGGGAAATACATATGTTCTATCCGAGGTATGCACAAATCCCTCCCCCACTTTGGGGTGGTGTCGCTTTGACCTTGACTTCCCTTTGGAAAGATAAATACATCCATGTTTGTGTACAAATAGGCTGAGTCTTTCCAAGCAGGAGTACATGACAAAAACAAAAAAGTAGGATATTTGTCATGATACCTTGGAGCCACAGGGTAAAACTATATTTTACTTTTCTACAGTGATTGTCCCTTAGCTCTGTGACCTTGGAATGGAACTTAAATTTGAGCCTCAGCTTCTTTTTCTCTAAAAAGACAAGAACAAATGGCAACCTTAAAAGTTGCTGTGAGGGTTAGAATAGAGCAGAAGCTCAATGCCGGGCACAAGGGAGACCTTCAAACCGTGGTCAGTGTGTGTGTACACAGGGTGGGGGGGGGGGTCTGTCTGTCTGTATCTGTCTGTGCGTCTCCTTCATATACATTATGTTCAAAGAGGCTGAATATGCCAACACTGATAAATGCAAATCCCCATGACAGATGCTCAGCAACTGTGGATGACATTAAAATCTATGTAAAAACTATATTTATAAGGTCTGGAATGACCGGTAAAGAGTCAGCAAACCTGCCATTATCAATTAAATACTTTGATTTTGGATTTATAACAGCAATTTATATGTCCAGACAGCTCGATTCCATTTTCCAAGAAGGAAGTTGGCTCATATTCTCAGGATAAAACCTTCACGTGCTCCACTTTTCCCTGTAAAGACTTTTCCTAACAACTGCCAGGCTTAATGGTATTGCTTACAGCTACTGTGGGGCAGAGTGTACAGTAGCTTCAAGGCTCCAGACAGGAGGGGTCAATAGGATTTGTCCCTGACATGTGACACAAACTAGGAAACTCATTTTGTATTTTGGTTACAATAACTTGAAAGAATTCTTACAAATATCTTTGAGGACACACTCAATGAATATTTCAAAGAACATTATTTGAAAATGTTTGCTCTGATTTTCTTTCATTTATAGTAGACACAAACAACAGCAGTCCTAATCTCATGCTGCAAACGTAGAGAGCTGTGCTCCCTCACAAGGTATTTGTTTTTCAAGATCTTGCCTCAAGTCAGATTTTTAAATCAAAGCTGATCTGTAAAGATGAAGGCCTATAAAACTCTCATATCTCCAAGGAATTGGAAATTAGCCAAAGTTGAACAGATATCAAATAGTGGGAATATTTCCACTTCCTCATTTTGACATTTTATCACTACAGCTCTGTGAATGCATTCTTCAGGCTATACACAGGGAACAAAGCTCCCATTAAAAGTCCCAGTCATGTATTTAGGACCAGTTTCGGGTCTGCTCTGAGGCTGGTCCTAGGCCATCATTGAGCTTATTTGCCTTAATGCTGGTTTTTAAATGTGAATTATAACACAAATATAGGAAAGTTCAAGAAGTGAAAAAGAACAGCTCAAGTATTTATTATAAAGAAATGCTACCAGGGCCGGGGAGTTAGCTCAGTGGTTCTGGTGCCTGTCTTGCAAGCGCAAGGGCCCGGGTTCGATCCCAGGTAACCACGTACAACACTGGGTGTGGAGACTCACCCCAGCAGCAATCAGTACCACATACCACAGTGCCGGATGTGGTGGCTCACGTCTGTAACCCCAGCACTCAGGAGGCAGAGGCAGGAGGATTGCTGTAATGTGAGTTGGAGGCTGAGCTTGGGCTAGCCTGAACTACAAAGGGAGACCCTGTCTCAAAATAAAATAAAATAAAATAAAATAAAATAAAATAAAGAGATGCTACCATAACAGCAAAACAAGAATTCCTGCACCCCAGACTGACCCACGCTGTCCTTTTCTGATAGCTATAGGCTCTGAGCCCTCACAGAGATAACCACCATCCTACCCATCACTATTGCTGCTCCCTTGGACTTCTTTGCAGTTTGATCCTCTAGGGATACAGCCTTCAGCACTGGACTGTCTACACTTTTTGCCTCATTCTAGAACATTATGCAAATAGAAACATGCAGAAGTTTTTTCCTTGCACTTGGTTTCATTCACACATCATATTGGCTGGTGTCATTCCATTTCATTGTAGTTCATTTTCACTCCTGTAACACACTCCAGGATACACATATCCCAGTATGTTCATTCTACTGTTGATAGGCATTTTTAGTTTTCTACAGTTTGAGACTCTTACAAATAACTCTGCCTTAGTGTTTTGTTTTGTTTTGTTTTGTTTTGTTTGTTTTTTGAGACAGGGTCTCACTTTTGTGGTTCAGGCTGGCCCTGAGCTCACTATGTAGTCCAGGTGAGCCTCGAACCCACAGCAATCCTCCTGCCTTTGCCTCCTGAGTCCTGGGATTATAGGCATGAGCCACCACGCGTCTGGCATGATGGTATGCAGTCACCGGAGATCAAACTCAGGACCTTGCACTTGAAAGACAGATGCTGGAACCACTGAGCTAAATCCTGGTCCCTGCCATAGATATTTCCATCCATGTTTCTTTGTGCACAAGCACCAGCATTCTGTCAGATGTACATCGGGGGATGAGCTATTTAGATTGTAAGATATACATATTTTAAAGTTTAATAGGTAATGCCAAATGGTTTTGCAAAATCCCTGTACTAGTTTACATTCCCATCAATCCTGAGGGTGCAAGAGTATATATTGCTCCAAATCTTCACCAATACTTGACATCATCTGTAATGTTAATTTGAGATAATGAGGTGATATTTCCTTCTGATCCTGGTGACTGAAGTTGCCAGATGTCTTTTCACTGATCTGTTGGTCACGTGGATATCTGTTATTGTGCATTGTCTACTCAAGTTCCTTGTCCAATTTTTTTTATCAGGTTGTGTGTTTTTCACATTCTTTCTATGAACTGTTTAACCTTTATTGTTCATGTACATGGCAAATATCTCTCATTATACAGTTCTTTCACTCTCCATTTGGAAGATAAACAAATTAATTTCAGTGTAATCAAATTTTGTCAGTATTTCCCTCCATGTTTAATGTTTTTATTGTCCTGTTAAGTAAGTCTTTACCTGTCTTGCAATCAGTCATCCTCCTAAATTATCTTCCAGAAGGATGACTGTTCTTCCTTTCACATAGAGTACAAACTGCCTGGCACTGATTTTTATGCATGGGCCAAATTTATGGATTTCTTTATATTTGTTTTCTTCATAAGGATAGCCACTAGCTCCTGTCCATTTTTTTAAATTCCTTACAGAATTATTTTTCTAATCCCACTTCTGTTTTCTCAGAAGGTAACTAATCTGTTACCTTTTCTTAGAGTTTAACCTGTATATTACAATGGCAGTTTTGACTAATTAAGGACATTAAAATATTTCAACTACAGTTGTTATTTTCCCAACTTACACAGTAGTGTCATTGTAGGCTGTCAATACAGTAAGCTCCTGTAGATAGTGTTGTGAATGTAAATATTAACGTACAACAGCCTGTGTGTTTCCATTTCCCTCACCCTTCAGTCTCTCATGTCTGATCTTCCATCTGGGCTCATTTTCCCACAGCCTGAGAACACCGCCTAGCTGGTGTCTATGTTAGAGCAGTCTCTGATCTAAAGAATTTTCTCAGTTTTCTGTAGTCTGGAAATGTTTTAGTTCACATTTGCTCCAGAAGGTTGTGTTCACTGAGCACAAACTTCTGAGCCGCTGTTTGCTTGCACTGCCTTAGGGCGAGCAGCGCCCCTGCTCAGAAGTCAGCCCTCAGTCTGAGCGCTACTTCTTTGAAAGTAATGTTGGCCTATGTTAAAGATTATTTTCTTTAGTTTTCTACAGTATAACAATGGCATGCAATACTAGTATGTGATTGCTTTTATTTAGCCTTTTTAACATTTTCCAGGATTTATTTTCCCTGTTTTTTAATGTTGTCTGTCAATGTTACCAAATCTGAGGCATGATGTCACCCCACACTGTGTCCGCCTTCACCCTCTGCCTCTTCCTCTGGGAGTCTCCTTGGCCACACGCTGGACTTCTTCCTCATGTTCCCTCACTCTCCTGTTTTCATTTTCTCTTCCTTCATTTCACTTCACTTCATTCTCGGTGTTCTGGCTCAGCAATTCTTTCCTCAACACTGACAAATCTAACTTCAGTCTTCAATCTAATTTCTCTTGTGTTTTCAGTCCGAGAATATCCATTTTGTACTTATTTTATCATTTCCACTTCCCTGCCATATTCAATTCTTGTGCTGTATGTCTTTCAATAAAAACATACAATTAGAATTGTTTTCAAGTCTATTTTGATGATTGCTATATGTAAGGTCCTTATATACCTTCTCTGATTTTTTTTCTTATCTTTGTTGACTTTTAGACTGCCTCTTACTGTCTGAATGTTATTTATTTTTAGGCATCAAATATCAAAATTATTTATAAAAATAACTTTAAGCAAAGGATGACATGATAATGTCATCTTTTCCCAAAACTCCTTCCATTTGTGCTGCCAGGCCCCTGAGGATGTCAGCCATTGAGGACACTGCATTCTGATTTCATCACCTAAAATGGTCACCTCTCTACCATGGTCCTTGAGAGGACCTGTTGACTTCAGCTTGACCATTGCTTCTAGGAAGCTGCTATTCAGAGCACCCCATAAAGTGAATTCAGGAATCATCAAGTGTCCACTTGATCATCCTTCCATTACAATTCCCTCTTGTTACGTGGGAAGGCTGTCAAAGCACCACCAGCCTTCTTGTGTTCTCAGCCACCTCCACAATTAACAAACACTCCTGAGGAGGAGGCACCAACCACTCAGTTTACTTCCCTGGCCCAGTAATTCTTTATTCCCTGCAGATAGTTTCTGCTTTCAATCAGAAATATACATTCTGAAGCACAGTTATCTACAGTCAGGGTTTTTCAGCCATCTTTGTGCAACATGAAGAATATTTTGGATATTTCTAACAAAGAAAAAGTAAGGAGCCTCAGTGTCAACCTCCCTTTCCTATTACCCTCTCCAAACCTCATCAAAATAACGTTCCTTCCCCCAAGTGCCAAGCAATGATCATGGTTTTATTGAGATACATAAGCCATGCTGACCGTGCTGGACCTGAGACAACAGGAGTCAAGAGAATATCAATTAAGTTGTCTGTGTTTTTGCAGAAATGCATTCAAAAGGATTTTCATTTTACATTTTCACATACTCATTTTTTTCTTTAGCCTTTAAACTCAATACCCAGCCTCTTGTCAACAGCACAACTGAAGCTGCTTAAGCTGATAAGCTGGCATGCTCCTGTGCAGCAGTTGGCTGACTGGTGGAGTCTGGGAGCTGGGAGTGCCCTCCAGGGCCCCACCACTCTGGCCACAAGGCTGCTCCTCAAATCAGAAACAGCAACTGAATGTTATTCACTGTGGTTTTTACTTGCAAATTTCTCAATTGCAATCACCTTTGAGGATTTAAATTTCTTTTGTTTACCAAAGATACTCAAAACATACCCATCTATGTATTCAAAATGCAGGACAGTGTAAAATAAGAAATTATACCTTTTGCTTTATGGTATGATACCATACACCTATGATTTTTGTATGGAACTGTCACAGATAACAGCTGTATTTTATGGATAGTAGATTCTATAAACTATTTTCAGCTTCAAGTTTAGCATCACATTTTATTACCAAGTATTACACATTATCTAAGACTGGACAAGAGTTCTACCTGCCACCACAGACACAGAGTGTGTTTGTTCTGTGCCATCTGTGAGAAGGAAGACACAGCCCACCCTGGCCACACGAGCATTTAGCTGCACTCCTCACCTCCACACTCAGGATGATGAGCTCTCTCCCCAACCCACTTATGACAACTAAAAATATTTCCAGACAGTGGCAGCAAACTGCTTTGATGTCACTAAGGTCCACATTTGGAGGCTGTGAGATCCTGAGATTCTATATACAGCTCATAAGTTTTTCTACACAGCATTGGTAGGATATAGAAAAAGGAGGAAAATCATGAATTTAAACGAAAAAATAAGAAAGACTCAGAATTTATAAAGTGCCTAGTATGTGCAATCTATCCAGTTCTATGCTATAAAATTTATTATAAGAGGATTCCATTTTATCTTATTCCTAAATAGCCAAGTGCTATGAAGTACTAAATATGACAGATACTATATAGTACTAAAACATTTTACAGGAACTAACTCATTTAATTGCAGCAGCAGTTCCATGTTAGACACTAGTAATATCCTTTACAATTACTAATCTGAGCTCAGAAAATAATTTTTCCAGAACTATGCAAACACCAATTAACTAGATGTGAATTAAAACCCATATGTTTTTACTTCATCATGCTGTCTCCTAATGAGAATATTTTCAGAACATCCTCTTGAGCAAATAATGATAACAGATCTGAAAAATCCAAATTCTATAAAATATACATCATTCTACTGGCATATTTTGGTGAGCAGAATCCACATTACTCCATCACACTCCGAGAAGTGATTAGGACCAATAGCAAGAAACAGAATTATATGGAGATAATTCTATGGATTACAGGGAAAGTTAGAGTTGTATATTGAGCACCAATTTATAAAGAATGAGAATATAAAGTAGACAAAAGCTCAACTGTAAAATGGTCCAGAAAGGAGTAAGTAAAATGCCCTGAAATTTAATATATGACACCCCACATAGTTAGCTTCCTAAATTTTGAGGTATTTATCAGATATTGGCTGAAACTCCCTATGAGCCAGATGCAAAATTGTTGGTTGTTTGTGTGTGTGTGTGTGTGTGTGTGTGTGTGTGTGTTTGTGCACGTGTGTGTGCGTGTGTTTGTGCACGTGTGTGTGCGTGTGTTTACAAAACTGGACAGTCCTCATCAAAACCAAATGTGGAGCCACAAAAATGCCTTTGGGCGGAAATGAAAGGTAGAGTGTAGCGGAAAGAAATACACATAACCACTGATGTTTCTGAGCATAAAGAAAAGGAGAAAAAAAAATCTTGTTCCTCCCCAGGGTCAAGAAAGAGAACCATAGCAAAGCATCAAAGTCAAGTTAGACATCAGACTTGGTCAAACAGGACACACGGTGGACCCCAAAGCCCTGTGGTTTAGGCTACTCTAGGTATTGACTAATCCGAAGGCTTAGATGCTTCTATCTCATTAGTGAATTCCCTGGATCTTTTAAGCCTCTTCTCTACTTCAAAACAAGCAGAAATGCCATAACAGATGTGAAAGCTGTGGGTAAGTACAGGAAAGAAAACTTCTCTCCAGAGGAACTTTGTCTTACTACTGACATAGCCACGCATAGCAGGGCATGAATTCTGTTTCCCCTTTCTCTACCTTGTCAAAATCAAGCAGACACTACAAGAGTAAACTAAAGTAATAAAAAGAGCAGTATGTCTGAGAAGGGAAAGAAAATGAAGTCCTAATTTACTCTTTCAAGCCCTGTAGCCATCACTAATATTTAGAGAATTCAAAAGCTAAAAAGACATTTACAGCCCAAAGTAACTCAAGATTACAAACTTGTGATCTCTGTATTTTGTGACCACTGGGACTATATCTTGTTCTCTACCACAAAGAACAAGGTCTAGCATGTGGTACATCATTAATAAATATAAGCATAACATTCTTCAGGTACTCTGGAAAACTTTTATCCCTCTTGGAACCAAGAATGTGTATATTTCACATGCTTGTTTAATTCACGGACATTGTGGGCTAGGATGCCCGGAGAACTGAGTTTTCAGAAGAGACCTGGGACTAACCTCTATGATGACAGTCTTTCCTGAAAGCCTTTTAGACATATGCCTAACCTGCCTCATCACCCACCCTTGTCTTCTACTCTCTGTTTCTCACTATGGTGTATTATGTTTTTGGTGCCTTATCTTAGCAAGTTACCTGGCACATTGGCACAGAACTTATCAGCATTCATTGAAAATGTTTTGTATTATATTAAGTATCTAACTGCTTTTTGAAATAAAATGCTTCCTTTTTCCTAAAAAAGCAAATGAACAACAAACTCCTCCTTTGAGGGGATCCTGAGAAATATGCAAGAGTGAGGAGGCTGGCAGGTTGTCCAGCCACATCCGCCCACACTGCCCTCCCCACAGAGGTGCCTTCCATCTTAGGATAAAGGCACATCGTCTTGCTTCACACTTGACTATTGAAGCATGTCCAAGAAAACCCCAACAGATAGTTTCTCGAAACTTCTGCCCCCATGAGAATAAAAATAACTCTGCCCAGGTAAACAGTCCTGGAAGAAAGCCTCAGAAAAGAAAATTTCCAGCTATGTTCCAAAGAGTCAGAGAGAAAAATGTAATGACTTGCTCTTTGTTATCCATGTAACAGAAAAGACCAACAGGAGACATTAAGGATTCAGATTTTTCTGAGCTGTAAGCAGGAAGGTTGTGTGCATTGGCACCTTTGTGTGGTTTTCTATATTAAAGAGAAGTTACTGGGGCCCGGGATTTAGCTCAGGGGTTCCAGTGCCTGTCTTGCAAGCACAAGGGCCTGGGTTCAATCCCACCCCCCCACCCCCGAAGAGACAACCACCCTTTCTTTGTACATTTTTCCTATGAGATACACATCACATAGTAAATTGTTACTTGTTCAAAAACACTCAAGAATATAATCTGCATCAACCACCTACAGTTATCTTCCAAACATATGCTAAAATCATAACTAAATCTTCACTCCAAATTCACACCAGTCTCGGGAAAACACATATGGTTCTGGTTTCAACCAAAGAACCAGAAACAGGATCCTCAGGCAGAATTTCACATAAATCAGATCTCAAAAGGGAAGGAATACGAGGCAAGAACCAGTGACAATTCTACCCCTGGGTGAATAATGCAGCTGCTAATTTTGCCCTCTGTAGAGATTTTGTAATGTGGCAGATTTAGCATGTGGCACTTAACTGAAGACTTTGGAAGATCATGTGGACAAATAGGAAATTAGAGTAGGAAAATGTAAAAAGTTATTGATGTTTTGTGAGTATTCTTCATGTAATCCTCACAGAAATCTTCTAAGAGTCTCTTGTTAGCCCAGTAATTATGGGTGAAATTGGTCTTGAGGGGCCACATAACATGACTACAGTAACACCATAACCAGATTTCCTGAACATAACTCGGGAGCTTTTGATTCCATCTCATATTCATTACCACAGCAGGACCCAGTGATAATAACTGACATATGGCAGCGTTTCCAGGAGCTGTTACAGTCAAGCAGGAGCTACTTTGTATGTGTGAGACAACATGTGACAGGTGGAAAGTTTAGCAAGAGCTAATAGTGCCCGGGCAAGGCGTCCTTTCTCAGCAGCTTCCGCATGTGACTCCTACATATGTCACTGGCCCGAGGACACAAGTCTAGTCGTGTTTGCAACATC